>CAUYPK010039100.1:0-24865 GCA_963574355.1 Loris lydekkerianus | reverse complement strand
GTAAATCTATAAATGTAATTCAACACATAAACAAACTTAAAAATAAAAACCATATGATTCTTTCAATTGATGCAGAAAGAGCTTTTGATAATATCCAGCATCTCTTTATGATCAGAACACCTAAGAAAATTGGTATAGAAGGGACATTTCTTAAACTAATACAGGCCAACTATAGCAAACCCACAGCCAATATCATATTGAATGGACTTAAATTGAAATCATTTCCACTTAGATAAGGAATCTGGCAAGGTTGCCCATTGTCTCCATTGCTCTTCAACATTGCAATGGAAGTTTTAGCCACCGCAATTAGAAAAGAAAGGACGATCAAGGGTATCCACATAGGGTCAGAAGAGACCAAACTTTCACTCTTCACAGATGATATGATCATATATCTAGAAAACACTAGGGATTCTACTACAAAACTTTTAGAAGTGATCAAGGAATATAGCAATGTCTCAGGCTACAAAATCAACACCCATAAATCGGTAGCCTTTATATATACCAACAACAACCAAGCCGAGCAAACACTCAAGGACTCTATTCCTTTCACAGTAGTGTCAAAGAAGATGAAATATTTGGGAGCATACCTAACAAAGGACGTGAAAGATCTCTACTAAGAGAACTATGAAACTCTAAGAAAAGAAATAGCTGAAGATGTTAACAGATGGAAAAACACACCAGGCTCATGGCTGGGAAGAATCAACATTGTTAAAATGTTCATACTGCCCAAAGCAATATATAATTTTAATGCAATATCTATTAAAGCTCCATTGTCATACTTTAAAGATCTTGAAAAAATCATACTTCGATTTATATGGAATCAGAAAAAACCTCGAATAGCCAAAACATTACTCAGCAATAAAAACAAAAAAGGAAGAATCACACTACCAGACCTGAGAGTGTACTATAAATTAATAGTGATCAAAACAGCATGATACTGGCACAAAAGCAGAGAAGTAGATGTCTGGAACGGAATAGAGAACCAAGAGATAGATCCACACAGTTACCGTTATTTGATCTTTGACAAGCCAATTTAAAAAATTCAGTGGGAAAAGATTCCCTATTTAAAAAATGGTGCTGGGTGAACTGGCTTGCAACCTGGAGAAGATTGAAACTAGACCCACACTTTTCACCATTAACTAAGATAGACTCTCACTGGATAAAAGATTTAAACTTAAGACATGAAACTATAAAAACATTTAAAGGAAGTGCAGGGAAAACTCTTCAAGGAATCGACCTGGGTGAAGATTTTATGAGGAAGACTGCCCAGGCAATTGAAGCAGTATCAAAAATACACTACTGGGACCTGATCAAACTAAAAAGCTTCTGCACAGCCAACAACATAGTGAGTAAAGCAAGCAGACAGCCCTCAGAATGGGAGAAAATATTTGCAGGTTATACCTTTGACAAAGGTCTAATAATCAGAATCCACAGAGAACTCAAATTTATTAGCAAGAAAAGAACACGTGACCCCATTTCAGGGTGGGCAAGGGACTTAAAGAGAAACTTCTCTAAAGAAGACAGACGCAAAATGTACAAACACATGAAAAAAATCTCATCATCCTTAATCAACAGAGAAAGGCAAATCAAAACTACTTTGAGATATCACCTAATCCCAGTAAGAGTAGCTCACATAACAAAATACCAAAACCAGAAATATTCGCATGGATGTGGAGGAGAGGGCACACTTCTACACTGCTGGTGGGAATGCCCACTAATACGTTCCTTCTGAAAGGATGTTTGAAGAATACTTAGAGACCTATAAAATAGACCTGCCATTCGATCCTATAATTCCTTTACTAGGTGTATACCCAGAAGACCAAAACTCACAATATAACAAAGACATCTGTACCAGAATGTTTATTGCAACCCAATTTATAATTGCTAAGTCATGGAAGAAGCCCAAGTGCCCATCGACGCACGAATGGACTAGCAAACTGTGGTACATGTATACCATCGAATACTATGCAGCCTTAAAGAAAGATGGAGACTTTACCTCTTTCATGTTTACATGGATGGAGCTGGAACATATTCTTCATAGCAAAGTATCTCAGGAATGAAAGAAAAAATATCCAAAGTACTCAGCCCTACTATGAAACTAAATTATAGCTTTCACATGAAGGCTATAACCCACCTATAGCACAAGACTATGGGGAAAGGGCCAAGGAAGGGGAAGGGAGGGGGAAGGTTTTGGTGGAGGGAGGGTAATGGGTGGGGCCACATCTATGGTGCATCTTAGAATGGGTACAGGTGATTGCAATAATGTACACAGCTATGATTTAACAATAAAAAAAAACAGCCCTAAGAATGGGAGAAAATATTTGCAGGTTATATCTCCCATAAGGGTCTAATAACCAGAATCCACAGAGAACTCAAATTTATTAGCAAGAAAAGAACACGTGACCCCATTTCAGGGTGGGCAAGGGACTTAAAGAGAAACTTCTCTAAAGAAGACACACGCAAAATCTACAAACACATGAAAAAAAGCTCATCATCCTTAATCAGAGAAATGCAAATCAAAACTACTTTGAGATATCACCTAATCCCAGTAAGAGTAGCCCACATAACAAAATCCTAAAACCAGAAATATTGGCATGGATGTGGAGGAAAGGGCAAACTTCTACACTGCTGGTGGGAATGCCCACTAATACGTACCTTCTGGAAGGATGTTTGGAGAATACTTAGAGACCTAAAAATAGACCTGCCATTCGATCCTATAATTCCTTTACTAGATTTATACCCAGAAGACCAAAAGTCACAACGTAACAAAGACATCTGTACCAGAATGTTTATTGCAGCCCAATTCATAATTGCTAAGTCATGGAAGAAGCCCAAGTGCCCATTGACCCATGAATGGACTAGCAAATTGTGGTACATGTATTATGCAGCCTTAAAGAAAGATGGAGACTTTACCTCTTTCATGTTTACATAGATGGAGCTGGAACATATTCTTCTTAGCAAAGTATCTCAGGAATGGAAGAAAAAGTATCCGATGTACTCAGCCCTACTATGAAGCTAAATTATAGCTTTCACATAAAGGCTATAACCCAACTATAGCACAAGACTATGGAGAAAGGACCAAGGAAGGGGAAGGGAGGGGGGAGGTTATGATGGAAGGAGGGTAATGGGTGGGGCCACATCTATGGTGCATCTTAGAATGGGTACAGGCGATTTCACTAATGTATATAGCTATGATTTAACAATAAAAAAATGTATTATTAATAAAAAAAAAGAGAGAGAGCAGAAGTAGATATCTCACAGTCTTGCAAACTTCACAAGTTAAAAGGGGAATGACCAGCCTTTAATTTTAGAGCTGAACCCTTAATACATTTCCAAACATCAAATATGATGTTATTTATTTATTCTGAACTCTGCCTGACCATTTCCTCTTAATTTTTGTAATAACGTTACTCCTTTTATTTAAGCAGACACAGGGCTACTTGTATCTACATGGTTTAAAGGGTTCTTGTTTTCTGGACAGAGTTTCACTTTGTTGCCCAGACTAGGGTGTTGTGGCCTCTACCAAGATCACAATAATCTCAGACTCCTGCAGTCAAGTAATCTCCCACCTCAGCCTCCTGAGTAGCTGGGACTACATGTGCCCACCAAGGCTAATATTGTATTTTTAGTAGAGACAGGGTCTCTCTTTTGCTCAGACTGGTCTCAAACTCCTGAGCTCAAGGGATCCTCCTGCCTTGTCCTCCCAGCATGCTAGGGCCTGAGCCACCTCATCAGGCCAAGAGCCCAGGAAACTTAATTACCTGATCCACTTACCCTGTTCCTGATTATGACTGAGCGCTGATGAGGCAAACCTCTGTGTTTTCAGAGGAAAGAATGCTGTCCACAGGGCTAACGACTTTTCTGACCCACAATATGCCTCAGCTGTCTGATCTGGTCCTAGGTTAGAGGTTGTCTGGACAGTGTCTCTACCACCAGTGAACAGCCTTGCACACTCTCTATATTTTAATGCCTACATTTACCCCTTTCTGGTACCCCTTCCTCCAAAAAGCTTACCTTTTATTCAAAAGGATCATCTCTCACCAGCATTTACTAACCTCACCAAAAGTCATTATGATTATTGCATTTAATAGTCTGGGAAGCTTATTCATATTTTTATGCAAATAGGAACAGAGTTGAAAATGTCACTCAGAGATGGAACTCTTAACCTAATATTATGACATGTTCAAAAACAACACCATTCATATTATGCCAGATAGTAGGAAATGTATGCTAGTTATGATAAGATAAAGTGCTTTTAGCTGTTATAATAGGTAGAATAATTTACTGCATCAAAGTGCTACCTCTTTTTAAAGGTTGCTTTTAAAAAAAAAAAACAAAACCTTTTTAGTGTGGAAAATTTATTTCTAACATATACAAAATTACACATAAAAGTGTCTGGACTCACACGTGCCCCTCCCTCAGTTGCAATAATTATCATTCTTTTTCTTCTCCTATATTCTTACTCTTTGCTCCCCCAAACAAGCCCAAGAAGGTTATTTTGGAGTACATGTCAGGCCATAGATGCGTAAATCCATAAAAATTTCAGTATTCTTCTCTAAAAGACTAAAACTCTATGAAAATAAATAAAAATGATGCCATTACCTCATATATATATATATATATATATATATATATATATATATAAACAAACTCACATTGATTTTTTAACAAGAGCAAATATCCAGGGAGGACTGAAATTTCTCTAATGGTGCCATTTTGTTATATAAGTGAATTGTCCATCTAAGATCCAAATGAAGTCTAGCTATCCTAATTGGTTGAAGTGTCTATAAGGTGTCTGTGAAAATTCTGTAGGTTCTTTTTCCTTTGATTTCCTCCTCCTTCTACTATAAAATTCTTTTTTGAACAAAATGGGCTATGCATCTTGTAGAAATTCCTGCTACAATTTTGCTAATTATTTGATCATGGGGCTTTTAATATAACTGTCCTTTAAATAGCCCGTAAGTTGTCAGTCAGCTGAAGCCTTGCTAAGACTCAGGTTTGATATTTTATTAAGACTATTTCATAGTCATGTTTTGTACTTCTGGGAGCCATGTTGTGTATAATTTGTCTTTCTGTGATTTTAGGGGTGGGATTGATGACCATTATCTAAGTCCATTTTTTTATTAGAGGTAATAAAATGGTGAAAGTCTTTCTCCCAACCAGGACAGATGTTATCATGCCTAGATAATGTATGTAAAATGCCTTGCTTCGTTATGAACATGAGTTCAGGTTAAATTTAGTTTCTGCCACTTGATAACTGTTGATCCTTGGACAAATCCCGTAAACTTTCTATGACTCTTTCTGTCCTAATGCCAAACATTCTAAACTGCATGTCGACTTCCAAAGGCTACCGTGGGGTTTATGTGGAGTGTGCTCTAATTTAACTTGTGTCCCATCGAAAAGGCGATGATGCTGCATCAAGGTCTTGGGTGCAGCTGCTTTATTTTATGATCCTGGGAACACACACAAAGAAATTGGGTAAGTAAATCAATGAATTGAAAACTGCTCTGGGCACCTAGGCCTCAGTCCACCTGGGCTCTCCCTGGAAACAGTGTGGAAGGACTTCCAGGGGAGCCACGGTCTTCTGCCTACATCCCTGTGGGGACTTTACATCCCCAGCCATGCTTGCTGGTCGGTGCTGAGCAAGCTCTCACTGGCAAAGAGAAGGTGCCCAGCCCAGAAAGCTGAGAGCAGAAGGTGCTGACCAGGGAGCTGTCAGCGCAGGAGCAGTCTAGGAAGGCTGTGGGACCATGAGAGGTGGGCTGAGGGGACGTGGGTCCCAGTGATGGCTTCTCCAGGTAAGTAAAATAGTCCACGCTTCTTCAACTGCAAAGGCTAAGTCAAACTTGGCTGCTAACATTCTGTGCATGACCCTTCCTGCTGCCTCCAGATGTGCCCCTTTGCCATATTGGTTATTTTGAGTTGAAGGCCTTCGAGGAACAGACGGTGCAGGAAAGGTCCTCTGATGTCCTGTTCTCTGTCTAAAGGCAGGTCAGAGGGTTCTCCACACACAGGTGCCTCCCACTGGACGCTGGGAGCTGACGCCACCAGGGAACTGCACAAACAAACCCACCCATGCAGCCACTGCATTTTAACCTCCTAGTTCCTAGAAGCTTAAATACCTTCTTTCTTTCTTTGTCACTTCTCCACAAATTGTTCTTTTTTTGTAATGCTATATGAGCTCTTCTTGGTCTTAACATTTCTTTGGGTCTTCCATTTCTTGTAAGGATGGCTCCACGTGCATATAGAAATGTAAAAATAAAATAAACTGGTAAATAAAACGAATATTCTTTTCTCCTGTTAATTTGGCTCATGTCAGGTTTCCTCTCAGGCCCAGCCACAGAACGGAAGAAGGCGGAGGAAAAAAGCTCTTCCTCCCCCCAAGCAGCCCCCCTCCCCGGGTGAGAATATATAAGATGGTCTTTCATAGCATTCTCGTAATATAAATCTTTTAAATGGCACTGAGTAGAAGTTCACATAACATAAAATTGACCATTTTAAGATGAACAGTTCAGTGGCATTTAGAACGTTTGCAATGTTGTGTAGCTACCACCTCTATGCAGTTCCAAAACATTTCCCTCATTCCAGAACAAAACCTGTGACTCAGTAAATGGTTTCTCCACATCTCTATTCTCTCCCCAGCTCCTGGAAGCCACACATTTGCATTCACTCTTTATAGATTTCTCTAAATAAATAAAATCTTTCTGAGTGCATCCCTGGAAAGGAGGAGATGGAGGCATAGCCAGTCTCAGTGGCTGTATGTATTGTAAGGAGAAACGTCGTGTGCTCTTGAGGGCGCCTGGTGATGGCCATAGAGGCTGCTGGGTGCAGCCATCACCAGGGAAACAAGAGCCTGGCCTGCTACACGGAGACAACTCAGGGAGACACCAGTGGTCCAGGGAAGCCAGTATGACTGGTTTGACTTGCTCTTGAGCATTTAAAATACCATTATGAAATGATGTGAACTTCAGGAACAAAGCCTGATGCTGAAAAGATGTATTCAAACAAGTTAGGAACTCAACTTAGCATCATGAGGCTGGCAACCATTGAGAAGCAGAAATTAGGAAGGGGTAATAGGTTATAAAGCAAAAAATGTATAAAATTCACAAAAATTACAAAGTAGAGAGGTTGACTAAGACGATCAGCAGGGCAGCATAAGTAACAGTAGCACGTATGGACTGCTCTTGTTTTAGACATGTGGCGTTTCACATATTCCTGATCACCTGTGAAGACGTTTCCGTCACTATTCCCGTTTTGTAAATGAAGAAACTAAAGCTAAGGGCAGTTAACTAATTTTGCCAACATGGGCCAGCTGAGACTTGAAACTGGACACCCATTCTAACCCCTGTGCTCTTTATGGACTCACTTAACGGGCAGCAGGAGGAGATGGGAAGAATGTATGGTCCCCACAGTTCCGTTTTGGGCAGACTGTGCCAGTTCACATGAAACCCTCTTTTCTCTTAAGGATGTTGAAGGAGTTTTCACTTCCATGACCAGAAGCTTAATAGGAATGGATGCTGCCTGGGCAAGGCAGGCCTTGGAGGGGGGAGCTCCCAGGAAAAGCCCCAGGCAAGCCCCGAGTCAGGGTCACTTGTGGTGTCATCTTGGGAGCAGAGAGTCTCCTGGAAGAGCCTCACTCCATCAATTTAGAAATTTTGCCTTGGGCCACCTCCTAGGGAAAATACTTGATAGGAGGCTGCACTCTTTAGGAAGGCTTAACGTTTTTCTGCTACAAATAATCTTGAACACATCATTTAACCTTTGTGGACCTGGTGTCACCATCACAAACTGATGAGGTTGTGTTGCCAAGGACTATTCTTAGTTGTGAAATTAATAATGGAACAAGTCACACTGGAGAAAGTCATTCCTCAGGAATAGCAATTTAACTACAAAAACAAAGAGAAGCATTAACTCCACAGTGATTGATGGAAAATATTTACTGAAGATCCATTCAAGGGCTTGGAGCATTCCATTTACAATAGTGGCCTGCCTGGGCACCCCACCACAGACCTGGGCGGCAGTGACCCTCACCTGAGAGCGCCTTTGGTACATTTGGCTGTTTGAATAGATTTCAATCCTAACTGATTTTTTTTTAAAAAAAGACAGAAAGAAATGGTAAAAAAAAAAAAAAAAAAAAAAAAAAAAAGTTCCTGATGAACTTTGCCTTTAAGAACAAAATCTGAGAACCTGAATACTTAACTATTATGATTAAAAGTCTTGAGTCCCAATGATTTGAAGAGACAGAAAATATTTCTTTCCATCTGGCCTCATGTCAGGTGTTTTCTGATAACGTTATTCAAAATCGTCCTGAAATTTGTGTTAAAACTGAGAAATGTATAATAGAGTTTATATATTTGTTTGCTGTTTCTAATGTTAGAAAATTTTTGTAATATATTTGAATGACGCGTATGTGCACTGCAGCTCCCTCTTGTTTAAGGTTTTGCTTTCCATGGATTTAGTTATTCAGTCAATTGTGGTCTAAAAATGTCAAATGGAAAATTCCAGAAATAAACAATTCGTTCATTTTGAACTGCACGTTGTTCTGGGTAGAGGAAGACATCTCACATCGTTACACCTTGTCCAACCCCAGTTTGGAATCGTTCCTCCGTCCAGCGGCCCTTGCCATCCACTCTGCCTGTGCACTTGTAGCATCTCAGTACGCGGAGGACTGTGCGGGTATCACAACACTTGTGTGCAAGCCAGCATTACTTTACTAAAAGATGCTCCCCCAGGGCGAGAGGGCTGATGACAACATGGTTATAATTTCCTGTTTTAGCTTTTTCTGTTCATCTCTTTCTGTGCCTGCCGCGTATACTCTAGTATAAGCCGACCCCAGTATAAGCCGACCCCTTTAATTTTACCCTAAGAACTGGGAAAACGTAGTGAATCGAGTATAAGCCGAGGTGGAAAATGCAGCAGCCACTGGTAAATTTCAAAAATAAAAATATATACCCAAAACAATTACAATAATTGAGGAATCAATTGCAAGACTTTACTGCCTTAAATGGGGTTTTCACTTAATTAAATGTGCCATTAAATATCATGGGTTAAATAGTTCAGTGGAATACAGTTCAGCTCAGCCACCTACCTCTTCAGCTCAGCCGGACTTGTGGACTGAGCTGAAGCACCGCCCCCTCAAGCAGACGGCAGAGGATGACTGGAGACTACGTGCATTTGATTAGGTGCGTGCGCACCGAATCAAATAACCTGTATGACCCGAGTATAAGCTGAGTTCGGGTTTTTCGGCACAAAATTTCGGCTTATACTCGAGTATATACGGTAATTTTTTTTTTTAGTTTTTGGCCTGAACTGGGTTTGTGGCCTGAGTTTTTGGCCTGAGTTCGGTTTTTTCGGCACAAAATTCCGGCTTATACTCGAGTATATAGGGTAATTTTTTTTTTAGTTTTTGGCCTGGACCGGGTTTGAACCCGCCACCTCCTGTATATGGGGCTGGCACCCTACTCCTTTGAGCCACCAACGCCACCCTCTGTGCCTAATTTTTTAAATTAAACTTTATCAGATATATGTATGTATAGGGGAAAAAAAAAACAAAACTGCATACAAGAACAGTATGATCTGCAGTTTCGTGCATCTCCTGGGGGGTCTTGGAAAGATTGCCCCAGAGGATAAGGGGGCACTACTGCCCGTGTGTGGATCAGGAGCGGGGTGACAGTGATGAAACACAGACAGAAATGCAAGATATTTAAAATTAGGAAGAATCTGAAAAGTGAACTTTTTATCATTGAATTCTAATGTACTAAATTAATATTTCATTATTTAAGGATATCACCATGACTAATATACTACTTAAAACATTCAGTTGGTGAATGTAATTGGAAGGCTGCCTTGCATGACGAGAAGCAGAACCTTCAGCTCCACTGTGTTACATAGTCCCCGATTTCGTCTATGAGTGTCTCCCTACTGTTTGCACCAGGCGTCTGCAGCATCTTACTCTGTCACTGACGTCCAACAGAGTGACAGTGGCCATTTGACAACAAGATAAAGGAATGGACTTGCCTGACCAGCAACATCTCTAACACTGCTCAGTTCAAAAGACAGACACTTGCCTGGTATAACTGCTGCTCCTTTTGGGATCAGATCTCTCTGCTCTATACAATTAGTTTATGAGGCCAAAGACACAGTTCTCCTGGTCACCGCTGTGAAAATGTCTCCAGCAGCTGAGGCTACAGGAACAATAAGGCCATATGAAGCAATTTTACCTTTATAGTAAGAGGGATAACTCTTCGATTACTTTACTGAAGCCTCCAAAAAAGCCTCCGTTCTTGGTTCAAGAACAATAATAGTCCCCAGTACTGTGTGACGTGGGGAGTGAGGGAGGCGTGAGTGTGGATTAGAGGGAATAAACCAGCAACGCTGGCTATGTGGAAACACCAGGCACCTGTGAAATTACACTTTCAGTAAATAGCATGTCATTTATCTGACATAGTCACAAGTCAAATATCCTTTGAATAGGACACATGGTAATTCACATATTGCCCTTGGCTCCTTAACTTTTTTTTTTTGCTTGATGTTGGATATTGTGGGATATTACTCATTAAGTGCATTTGGCTTTTACCTCAGAATTATTTGATAAGATTTTTAAAAAGTACACATTCTATAAATATTGACTCAAAATCTCTAATCTTAGGATTTGAGAAAATGTATAATTTACAAGGTTTTTTTATTATTTTTATTTTTTTATTTTTTTATTAAATCATAGCTGTGTACATTAATGTGATCATGGGGCACCATACACTAGTTTCACAGACCGTTTGACACTAGAATGTATATAGAAAACACAGACATCGTGCAAAATGCTTTCACAACTCTCTGTGTCAATGTTTTTATATTTATGTGTGTAATGGCTACTGATTCTGTCAAGCTAAATAGTAAAATAAATTTCCAAATTAAAAAAAAAAAAGCTCTCATGTGTCAGAGCGGCTGGCTTCTGCCCCTGTTGTTGGTACCTATTTTTTCTCTGCAGGTGAGTTTTCTCCTCCTGGTTGAGCAATGGGCCATCCCATGGACACCTCGCGGACAGGACTGAGCGTGGCCGGCAGAACACATTTTGAGGAAGGACCAGCACATCATTAGACTTCATAATATTATTGCAGATAACATGCAGAATCCTTGCTAATTTTGCTGATTATCTTTCCCATCACTGTTCCTTGTGAAAAGATGCACTGCTTGTCTAATTTATGCCTCCTGACACTGTTACCAATCCTGGAAATTCAGCTGTGAATAAAACAGGCAAATATGTACTGGCAAATTCCCTACTATAGCTTTCCTTTCTGGGGGAAGAACTATAGAAAGGTTAATCCAATTGGTAGGAGGCGTGGTTTTGAGTGGGAGCAAGTACTCTGGGAATAAATAAAGACGGAAGAGAAGTACGAAGAGCCGTCCTGAAGCGGCCGTCAGATCAGCCACACAGACTACATTTCAAGCACTGTCGTATGAAGTTCACCTCTATTAAATTGTCTAATACTCACACGCCCTCTCATGCCATTACAGTCACATCTACTCATAAAAAATATGTGGTTATAATGGGTTCCATGGACTGAATCATATTGTGGGTGTACTGATACAACTTGCCTTGAGTCAATATTTTTGGAAATAACAACTGGGTGCAGGCTACCCTCCCCAAGGAGAGGAATGGAAAAACAAATGTTTTACTCAAACAGCCTGTGACCCGGTAGTTAAAGTAATAATGTGTTCATTGCTCATTCCTCAGGGTGAGCAGAATTTCCCGTCCAATGTGCCCACCTCCTACCCAACCTCTACTCCCAGCTCCCAGGGAATGTGGGTTTCTGTCTTCCCCCAAGGTCTCTTGCCCCTGCACGTGGACCTGAGGTTTAGGACAGTCACCCCACACTGCCTGGTGTCAGATTCACCTTTGCCACTTATCAGCCATGTGACTTTGCCTCTATTCCTAATCTGTAAAATGGCAATAACATCAGTAACGTAAACAGGTTCTGTTTCGTGACTGCTGCGGTGTGATATTTGTCTACACAAGAAGGATGAAAACAGTACCTGGTACGAGGGAAGCTTTGGGGAAGCCTTGCTGGGTGCTCTCCAGAAGCATGCTGAGTAAGACGTCTCTCCCCACCCCACAGCTGGGGACATTTTCCCCTGGATTTTGTACACAGAAGACACTCAGTACGTGGCTATGTTTAAAGGGTTTAGACTGATGGTAATCTTCTCTGAGTGAATTTGACAGTTGGTGTTAATTTATATAAAATAATGACATAGTCACGTATTTTAGATATAACTATACACATGTATGTCTTAAATTACAAGGGAACAGGGACTATTGCTTTAATACAAATTCAATTTTTCACCGTTACCACAAATAATGGCTACTCAAGAAATAATCGATTTTTTGCTCTCTACAGATAAGCCAATTAGTAGTAATGACTGATGAGTTTATCTTGTTAATGTAAACTGAGGTGGCTCCTTTGAGAAGGAAAAGATAGCTGACCCCAAACGTAATTCTCCTAATGTTACCTTCTTTCCAAAATCAAATTACTCATGGTGGAATTTTTTTTTTTTTTTTTTAATTTCCAGAATCCTTTTAGTAACAAAAGCTGAAATTATTTTAGAACTAAAGAGGCATACAAAAATAATTTTAAGGTCATCATAGTTTTGTCTGCTGCTAAAGTCCCTTATCGATTCTAACATCTGTCTGCCCCTGTCTCTGTGCGCCCTTCTCCTCATGCGGAGTGGTGAATTTCCTCTTACGGTAATTAAAAACGCTGCCAAAGGAAAACATGCTCTCAGTTACTAAGCTTTTCTTAAGCTACTTTGGATGCCCCAACGAGCTGTGCTGTGCAGGAAAATCAATAACAATTTCTTCTCTTTGGGACTCTGACTTCCAAATTTAGGCAATGATGTTTAATTAAAGCCTCTCTGACAGCATTCATTTGAGCTCCTATGCTTGCATGAGACCATCTGAAATTAGAGGAGAAAACCAAAAATAGCCAAAATAGTATATTTAAAACTATGCAATCTATTTAATGTTAAGTTAGCCTCTAGTTAACCTCCACAAAGTGACAACTTCCTTGTCATTTGGCTTTGCTTGTTAACACTTACAGCAGATGACTGTCAAGGGAAATTTGTATAAGAAATGAGTAAATTACCTGTAAGACATTGCAAGAACACAGCGGTAAACTAAAGAAGTGGAAATGAACCACATCTCCCTTTCTGGCATTTATAACTTTCAAACATTAAAGTAAATGATTGCTATAGTCTCTTTTCATTATCATGATTTGGACTCTGACATAGATTTTTATATACGAAATACATGAAGTAGATATGTGTCAGAAACATTTGCCTTTTGACAGGCATGGAAGCTGAGATGGGAAGATTGCTTGAGGCCAGGAGGGAGACTCTTGTCTCCACAAGAGAAAAAAAAAAAAGGGTGGTGCCTGTGGCTCAAAGGAGTAGGGCGCCAACCCCATATACCGGAGGTGGCAGGTTCAAACGCGGCCCCGGCCAAAAACTGCAAAAAAAAAAAAAATCTGGAAAAGGTGGGGTCTGGTTGTGTACATTTGTAGAGTCCCCAGGAGCTCCTGGAGAGGCTGAGGTGAGAGGATCACGTGAGCTCAGGGCTCTGACGTTGCATTGAGCTATGATGACATCCCTGCCACTCCAGTCTGGGCAAAAGAATGAGACCTTATCTACAAAAAAGAAAAGAAAAGAAAAAGCTACTTTTACCTTTTTCTCTATAAGTTCAATAAATAAAGAAATAAAGCAGGTTAAGTTCTGAATTTTATGCTATTTAACATCTAAGAGAGCCTCAACAGAAAAAAATGAATACCACATTGCCAAGATGAGAATAGTTTTAAGTGCCTTTATTTACATTTTGCACATTTTAATATGGTTTTCGATCCGTACACACATTGGGGCCTGGACAACAATAATTCGAATCGTATGTTCTTTTTATAAAATATGCATGGTAGCTATTGCAAATTTTATTTCAATCGTGTGTAGAAATTCACCTGAAATTAATACTTGTAGTGAATACAGTTTTGAAATTTGAGTTTTTGAGTTTTGATTATGCTGATCAGAATGCAAATATTGATCCCTGTGCCAAAGAAAGATGAGCCTTGGCCTATCTGGGCTGTGAGCTCTGCTCACTGAAGTGGCAACAGCCTTGCAGGTCACAATGTTTATTGTCAGAGGTCTAGGAGAAGGCAAGTCTGCCACTGGGCTTGGATATCGGCAATGGCTAGGACTCACCGCTGAATTCAAGTGAGGACGTGGAATAGGGCAGTGTTGTCATTGCCCCCATTCTGATGATGCATTCAGAGGGGTTCAAAGTAAGATTACACCACATTGGTGGAAGGTGCACTGTGCATGGGTGCCCTTACATACGAGGCCATTTTTATCTGTATCTAAGACAAGTATCGATAAATGTTGTTTCTTCCTTGAAATTTTACCACACTAATAATTGATGTTTTAAAAACCTGTGAGGCCTTGAAATCTTCCCTCTGTCTTTGGCTAATGGGCATATCGTTATATGCAAAAAGGCACATTCTCACTTAACGTTGATGATTTCTGTGGAGGTGTTTTATTTTACTGAAATTACATCTTTCCTTCTTTGTCATTTGTTTTTGTTTTGACATTTTACCTAACAGGTTTAATTTCAGAATGGTGAGGCTTTGCTCTAAGTGTTTAAAGAACAGTCGTAAAGTATGTTGAAGCATACAGGATGCAGAAAGAATGAAATCCCTCCCTCTTTACACTTTCTTGGCATTCTGGCCTAATCCTTTGAAACTTCTGACCAAGCTGCAGCTTGTCTTTAGAAATAATATAAAAGTGTAGCCCGATAAGAAGAAAAAGTCCTGGAGTTCTACAGCACTACAGGGGGACTATAGTTAACAGTAATTTATTATACATTTTCCCATAGCTAGAAGAAAGAATTTTGACTGTTCTCAATGATTAATGCTGGTGGTAATGAATTTCCCAATTACCAGGATTTGATCACTATATAGCACATACATCACAATATCACCATGTCCCCATCAATGTGTACAATCATGTGTTGATTAAAAACGTCATGCTGATTCAATCTGTGAATGCTCAACTTTTTAACAACTAACCCTTTTAAGATTTTTAAAAAGATCTGTTGGCTTAACGTTTATAGTTCACACTGAAATCAATTAGTGTTTAAATTTCTATATTGTGAGATGATACCAGATGATGTAATGTTAATTTTATCTTACTTATATTACTTTCATATTCAACCCCGTTATGACGCCCCCAAGATCCCAGTGTTTTCCTCTTGTGTTTCACTTTTCCTGAAAGCCTTGGTCTTCCCCTCAGGTGGCAGCAGGGGAGGGTTCCAGGGTCTGCACCCAGCTGGGCTGAGGAAGGAAGGCAGGAAGGGACGGGGACCGATACAGAGAAAGGCCTAAAATCACATCCACGAGTAAAGCTCTGAATCGAACCTGAGACACCCCTGACTGTACGGTGCATCACAAAGAAAGAACAAAGGCAAAATACCGCCAAATACATGATGTCCCTTGGGGAGACATCAAAATGTAAAAACATGTGCATCTTGGATGCAGTCTAATAAAGTGTTAAGGGTCAACCAGGAATAGGAGGGGAAAAAACTTTGGGTCTACCATGTAAAAATATTTTCATTCAATTTATTTCAAAGGGGATTTATTACACATGTGTTTTCCCAGAGCTATTTTTTAAGCCAATCATTTTTGAGAATGACTTTGCAAAGTCAGTTTCTGTTCTTCATTTATAAAACATGCATCAATTTCTATAGAAACACAATTCAACAGTTTCAACACAGATTTCAATAAACATTTTTAAATATGTCCTTACTATGTTGTGTTTCCTGGGTTAGTAACCTATGAACTATCCCATGGACTAGCGTTAACCATGAGGTTCCTGTGGAGGAGAACTTAGAGCATTCACGGTGGTGAGGAGTGAGGCTGCTCCTGTTCTGGGAAACCTGGCGGGAATCCCAGAGCCTTAGAAACTACTACGTAGACAGGATTTACCAGGAGGAAGATGGAAGCCCTGGAGACACTTCTTGGGAATTGTTGTGGCAGAGAAAGTTCTTTCCAATCAATGACTAACTGCAATCTGGAAGTCATCTGACACAGTGCAAGGTGCCAGATTCCACACGTGCCCAAAATGCATGTGCCCACCACCATTTGTAATCCACCATTGTCAGTGGTTACCATGGTCACTGTGTGCAACTCCTAAACCCTTTCTAAACTGTCTGCGTTCAATCTGAGCACTTTGGACACCGGTACAGTCCTGTGAGGGCCATGGACCTGTAGTCTCATAAATTGCCTCATCCTGGATCGTGGATTACATTACGCAACAGCTTCCCTGTTCAATTTCAGGAACCTGACCCAGATAATTAAGAGAAGCAGCAATGCAACTTGTGCATTTGAAAGCTTACTGGCTTCCCTGTTGCTCTGATTGAGCTCCACATAGGTGACTACGCAGGGCCAGACACAGCCATTGCGGTCAGCCCCAGAAACACCAGTCTCTGATCACTGGTTTGTCAGTGTAAATGCTGACAATGCTGTCTGACAGCCGCCTGATATGTGCAGGTGCACCCTGATGCTGGACGGTGTACAGTACAGACTGCCCCCAAGAGGTGAAGATGCAGACTGAGCTAGAGCTGTGGACAGTGTCCAGATGGGCTGGTGACAACACCCCGGGGAGAGAGCATGAGCCTGAGGACTGACAAAGTGAAAGTCACAGTGGTTCCTGCCTCCGTATCACATAAACATGAATTGTAGGAAGACAGGTGACCAAGGGAGTAATAACTTTCCTTAGCTTTTATGCGTTTGAACCACAAGGACTTAACATCTACCTGCCGTTGCCAAATATTAATGTTATTTTAAATAGTTCCCATTTACTGGATATCATTGTTGGCAACCAATTCACCAAAGTCAATCACGTTTAGAAGTGTAGAAAGTTTATTTTACTTTATTTTATTTGAGACAGTCTCAAGCTATCACCGTGGGTAGAGTGCTGTGGCATCACACCTCACAGCAACCTCAAACTCTTGGGCTTAAGGGATTCTCTTGCCTCAGCCTCCCAAGCAGCTGGGACTACAGGTGCCCGCCACAACGCCCAGCTATTTTTTGGCTGTAGTTGTCATTGTTGTTTGGCAGACCGAGGCTGGATTCGAGCCCTCCAGCTCTGTTGTATGTGGCTGGAGCCTAGCCACTGAGCTCTAGATGCCAAGCCAAAAGTAAGATTTTAGCCTAGATATTTATGTATGTATATCACATATATTATTTCACATACATTTTGCCTATACACTAAATATTGGTAATTACATGTCATAAATTAACATTTTAAGCATACAACTTAATCAATGAAAATACATTGACTTAAATCAAAAGTCTGGCATGACCTCAAAAGTTCATTTATTCTATTAGTCTGCTTCTAGGTGAGATTTCTCACTTAATTTTTCATCTCTGATGAATAATATTTCATATCTTTCTAAGGAAATATATTCTCTTGTTTCAACATTAATAATTCAACTCAAAATTATTACTCCTGAAATTAAGCACACATGTCCTATCCTTAGTAGACAGATATCGGAAAGCTATTTAGAATTTTTATCTTCACGGTTTTCTTAATATACTGGGAGACAAAAGAGAAAAGTAATCATCCCTGGTTTATTCTGTTTTACACAGGTGAGCAGGGCAGGTCTAAGAAACAGTCCCTGCCTGGGCAGCACGAGATTACATGGCACAGTGGACGAGGAGGTGCCTGCCAGGCTTCCACGTGGAGCCGACCAACCTGAGAATTAAGTTGTGACCAAATCACAGCTGTCTCCAAGTGTCGCTCCTTTCACTGGGACTTCCATTTTACAAAAATAAATGACTACCCTGCCAAATAAAAGATGTCCTGATTGGAAATAGTTGGGGCAGTACAGCAAGTCTGAGGAGAACAGAGCTGGAGAGAAGGACACTGAGAGAGGGCAGAGGTTGGTACTTGTGCCCTGGTTCTACCTGTAGAGACTGGACGCGGCCCTGACACGTCCCCGTGCACACGGCCAGCTGCGGCCCTGACACGTCCCTGTGCACACGGCCAGCTGCGGCCCTGACACCTCCCTTTTCTGATACAGAAGATGCAGCTTCTCACTTCCGACTGGACAGCACCTTAATGTGCAGTGGGGTTCCCTATTTGCCTTTGTCTGGCCCTATTTACAAGAAAATTCTAAGAACTTGTCATTTTCTTGGAAAGAGACTGTACTGGGAAATATACATATATATGTATATGTTTATATACACACACAGAGAGAGAGATATGTGTATATATATATATATATATATATATATATATATAGTATATCTATGATATAGATTTTTTTAAAAATATTTTTTTACTCAAATATGATATAGATAAAGTAATTCTTCTTTACCAGTGGACATTCATGTAAATATATCACTTTGCAACTCCCTGAATTTCACATAAATGAACTGAATGGTGTAGATGTTTGGTGTCTGGGTCTCTCTCAGGAAATATTCTGTCTCTGCTTCCGTGCGTGTTGTTGCCTGTAGAGTTGTTTGATTTTTGCTTTCGTTTTTGTTCAGTGTTCTGTTGTATACATGTGCCCACTTCCTATATGTGTTCCATTGCTGGTGGACACAAGGGACGTGTCCGGCTGGCTCCCGGGGGCACAGCTCCTGCGGACCCTCTCTGTGCAGGTTTGTGCCCCTGACTCCCTTCTGTCGGGAGGACCCCTGAATTGGAACTGCTGGGTCCTTAGAATCCTGCGTTTAGTCTGATAGTAAAATTGTTCCCCAGGGAGGTTGCACCAATTCAGACTTGGCCCACAGTGTAAAAGAACAGTCATTTTAAGTTCTTAATACCACTTTAACTTTGGGGTATCAAGTTGCTGGTTTCAGCTACTCTGGGCTAGGACTGTGCTCAGTGTGAGGACGGGGCCCTGTGCACGGTCAGCCTCCCAGGAGCCTGGACGGAGCACATGCCACACCAGCCTTCCTGCCGTCAGATGTTCTCGATAATTCTATGAGGAAATTATTATTACTCGTACTTTTTAAGGTAGGAGAGTAAGATGCAGACAGGAAGGGCACTGGCTAATAATAAGTACTTAATGAAACGAGGTCACCAGCCGGGGACTTGGGACACGGCTGGGAATTCTTCCCAAAGGGTTAAAAGTACCTGCATTGGAACTTTGTAAGAATCTGTTGTTTTGATGGAAAGTAGGTACTTAGGAAAAATAGTTCTATTTTTCTGATTCAAGTGTGCTTATATCTATTAAAAAACGTTTTTCCTTGTAGAGGTTTAGCAGTTTTAAGAATGACTTAGAGGTTATAAGATTACATTTCACCAATTTACTTAGATTGGCAACATACATCCCATGGCACATCTGTCTAATAGTTCCTCTTGGTAGGAAGGAGCAGGTGACATCCTCTGGCAGGGGACAGGCAGGAGGCCACCTGGAGGGCTCCGCTGGTCCCCCGAGGGCTGGAGCCTGTGGAGCCTTGGGAAGAGGAGTGATCGATTTCCTTCATCCCTTCAACAAACACTAGTCGAGCACCTTCTAGGCTCCAGATACGGAATGAACCTTGCTGTTTTGTAGAGTTAGAGTTTTAAGGGGAGACAAACATTCACATTCACGGCACTGGGTCTGCTCCCTTACTAGGTAGATCTCTGGGGATGGTATGTCAGGCTGCAGAAAATGTGAGCGTTACAGACTGAGGGATGCACACATTTTATCTAGATGAGAATTAATCTGAGGACACAAAGCTTTTAATTCGTGAAAATATCTTTTTAATAACGTGAAAGTCTTCATTTTGCATAAAGGTCTTCATTTTAAATAACAGGGAAATCCATAGTTCGTTAGAACCATAACCTAAAAAGCAAGCAAATTATTTCTTTCAACACAATCTTTACAGACATAGGCAGGTTTTCCCTTGATTTATGAGATGGAGTATTCCCTGTATAAATTGGAATTTTATTACAAACACTTTCGTTCGACATGATTTATCAGTTATAAGAATCAATGATATTTTCATTTTGTGAACATTTTAATTTTATAAATAGGTAAACACAGGTAAAACTGGAGTTCAGCACTTGTACAGGTAACTATTCAAAAGTGAGAGGCCTGCATGGTTCAAAATGAATATATTTTTCAAAAATTTATCTGGTCGACATTGAAAATGTCTAGATGATGGATTATGCTAACAAGGTTCTTGCTTAATTATAATTAATGATGGAGGCAACCTATAAAGAATGGGCTCAATTTACAGCTGATTTAAAGAAATAATGTGTCTTACAAAAATCTATTATTCAAGGAGGGCCCAGTATATGGAGAAGAAATTACAAATATATCAAGTGGGCTTTTTCCTTGCTGCTGTTTGCCACTTGGTTTGTTCACAACGCTATTTGAAAAGGGAATGTATTTCAGGAGAAGCAGCTACGGAGCAGTTTCACTTGTCAATCAGCCTCACCCCAGCTTTTGGTGTGACTTGATCACATGATTAAAGAGGCAAAAAGCAAAGAAGAAAGCGTCAGACTGAGGGAGCAGACAATGTGTAGATGAAAGTTAAAACATAACAAAAGAGAAGATGGAATATTTTATGTAGGTGGAGGTGTGTTTGACCAAGAAAAGAGCCAAACTAAAGGTGATGTATTCTACGTTTCTAAAAGTTATAAAATTCTACCTAGGCATCATGCTCTTGGGTAACGAAGCAGTTTCTCATTGAGAAATGTCACCAGAGGGCTGTGCTGGCAGCTTAGGGACACGCAGAGATTCTGTAGCAATCCCAAATAATCTGCCATCACACTGACTGCAGGTCACAATACTGATCTTTTTTTTTTTATGTTCTCAAGAGTGACCATAAATGATAAATGTGAATACAGTAACAGTAAAAAGGCACAAAGAAGTATGTTAAGAATAAAAATAAACGTTTCTCCTTTTAGTGTTTTCCTTCCAAAAAAAGAAAAGAACATAATACGCAGGTTGTTTGACAGAGTGTTGGCAAAGACGGGAAGCCAGCCTTTTGTGAACACCGTGTAAGTTTTGCTACTAGTACTAGGTTTTCTTCTTTGCAATTGTGTTTGCAGTAGTAAGAGTGAATTTCTCTCCTTTACTGTGTTTGGGCTTCCTGGTACCCAATCAATGCGCAGAAAGAAGGGAAGATTTGGTGTCATACGTGTTTTCTCTGTAGGGCAGATGGATCCCCATCTATCCTCCGAACGAAAAGCCTCGAGGCTTCCTACTTGCAAAGTTGGAGCAGTGTCCTGGGGACCAATGGCCATGTGGGTGGCTGGTCAGAAGTCTGAACGGGCCCTGCACGTCAACTACCGCTCTGCCTCGGGCTGCACCTGCTGTAGCTTTCACTCACTGGTGATAGCTCTCCTGTCCGGAACTGGATACATAAATCTATAAATGTAATGTCCTTCTTCACAAGGAGCAGGCTCCTTCTAAGCCTCTTCAAGCCCTCCTTTGAATGTTTCTTGTCATCCTCTGGGTTACTCTGTGTTTGGTCAATGTCCTTAATCAAAGGGTGACATCCAGCATATAACCCTACCTTGCATAGGTGGTTGACTCAGCTGTGATTTCAGGCATGACACCACCTATTAAATAAGGCATCTGTTCTCACAGCAAAAATGGAAGGCTGGGCACCATACCTCACACTTTGGGAGTCTGAGGTGGGAGGATCACTTGAGTCCATGAACTCCAGACCAGCCTGAGCAATCTAGTAAGACCCCATCTCTACAAAAATAGACAAAAAATTAGCTGGGTGTTGTGGCACGTGTGTGTATTCTCAGATACGCTGAGACTGAGGCAGGAGGATCGTTGAACCCAGGAGTTTGAGTTTGCAGTGAGCTGTGATGCAGCCGTTGCCCTGAAGTCTGGGGGTGAAAGGGAGGCTGCTGCCTCACGCCGTGTGGTCAGGGAGTTGAACTTCAAATCAGTCTAGAGAGGTTTTCTGCATTACTGTTAAGCCTAGTTACTGTTTCTGACATTATGTTGGTAGGCTTTTCTAATATTTGTACCTTTTTTGACTTAGGTGCAAAATTTTCTCCTTATATCTCTTTTCAAACATGTAATTAACTTATTCATATGCTTTAAGTATACGTAAGTACAAAGTACATATACTTTAATTATATACTATCATGCAATTTATACTATTTACTTATGTCATTTAATTATCTGCTTTATCTGTAACACTTTAATTAATTAATTATACGTTTACATATATATTTACTTGTAAAAACAATGACTGCTACATCTAAGCTATTGTAATTCTCTGCCAACTGGTAAGGGTTCTTTTTTTTTTTTTTTTTTTTTTTGAGACAGAACCTCAAGCTGTCGCCCTGGGTAGAGTGCCGTGGCATCACAGCTCACAGCTCACAGCAGCCTCGAACTCCTGGGCTCAAGTGATTCTCCTGCCTCCGCCTTCCAAGTAGCTGGAACTACAGGCGCCTGCCACAACGCCCGGCTATTTTTTGGTTGCAGCTGTAATTGTTTGGCAGGCCCAGGCTGGATTCGAACCCACCAGCTCAGGTGTATGAGGCTGGCGCCTTAGCTGCTTGAGCCACAGGCGCCGAGCCTGGTAAGGGTTCTTAAATGTACCAACCAACTAGGAGAATCTTCACCTTTGATACTCTATTTTTAATCTTTATTTCAAGCACAGCTGCAAGTGCCAAATGCACTGGTCAGGTTTGAGCAACAACACATAGAAATTTTTATTTTGTTCAATTCTGATTAATTGGGCATTGGACAAAATAATTAATGAAGGCTCTTGAGGAAGATCATTCAACATTTCTGAGACAACTCTATAAATTGATTGGACTATATGGTCAGTCCATTGGCATTCTAAATATTGACTTGTGGTTACTTTAAATCAGGGACAGACACGCCCATCAAGGTGGATTAGTGCAGGGAAACCTCAGGTAGAAATCCCCAGCAGACAGAGTGGACACCTACCCCTTCCCAACGTGACCCCAGACAACTACCTGTGACCTTCCTACACTTATTCTAATTACTGTGAAAGCATATGGCCTTAAAAGACAAAGGCAAGGGTGTCTTTAAAAAACAAAAGGCAAAAAGAAAACACTAACCTTGCCTTGGACACCAGTGAAGTGAAAACAATACCACTTTTTACAAAACTTTAGGAATGCATGTTTGCAGCTGAAGTAAGAGCTTTCTGGCAAGATGAGAAGACGCAGTGAGATGGACAGTGCCCCTGGCGTGGTGTGAAACGGATTAGGGTGACACGGATTCCAAGGCAAGTACGTTCGTGTGAGTTCACAAGGCCCAGGGGCTGGATGCACTTGCCCCTTGCTGCGTGTGCCATCTGTACCTCGTTCCCTAGTAGTTGTTCTTATTTTTCTACTGGGTGTCCAAAAGGAGACAATGAAAGCATCATAGATGTTAAAACGTGTAAGTTCAGAGCTATTCAGACCAGTTTGTTGAAAATGACGAGGCTCTCACTCGGGAGCTATGACGAGTTCCCTTTGCATCTGCCTTTCACAGGATTGTTTATGGACTAATATAATAAACGTTCTGGACCTACTAGTTTCTGGAGCATTGTTAAAATTCCCTTGTTTGGGGCCTGTTGCACTTTTTAGCACCCTGACTGACGTGTGGCCGGTGTTCAGGGAAGCTGCCTTCATTGAATCAACATTGTCATGGTCACGATTTGGGGAAGATGTATTATTTTTGAGTGTAGTCATAACATTTTTATTTGTCAATGCAAGCAAAATGCTTTTTGATTTATTAACAAGGATTTTAATGCTGTAATAATAAACATTAATCATTACTAGAAACAGAGGAAATGGTGCCATACTATTCATGTCTAAGCCCTAGAAATTCAATTAAAAAGAAGTTTCAAAATCAAACTATATGCCAATGACTGTAGATTCTCCATTTTTCTCAGCTGCAGAAGAGCCAGCATATTTCTTTTAACGTTCCTTATGTGTAAATCACTAAATCAGGTAGTCAATTTTATGTGTTTTACAGTGTGAGATGTTTTAGGAATAAAGTGATGTTATAAGGCTTTTATGTATGTTCACGTAAAGTCTATGTTTTGCTGTGCTTACTTGGCATGTGAATAAAGGTAATTACCAGACCACCTTGTGTATTTATGGCCAGGGCATATAGTAATTTAATGCTGACACATAACTATTAAAAATGAAAAACATTCCAGCCACACGAGACATTCTACATGGACTTTATACTGTCATAGTCACAAAGTTTTACTAATACGTTTCCAGGTATTACCTATATAATTTCCAAAGTTAGCTCTTCATAAGAGAGAAAAGAGGAATTTTCAAGCATATTTATATTGCTTATTGTATCGTTGGCAAGGTCTTAAAACAGCAGGATTAGAAAACACCAAAATATCTTCTGCTATTCTTGTGCTTCTTTTTTTTTTTTTTTTTTTTTTGCGGCAGGGCCGGGTTTGAACCCACCACCGCCGGTATATGGGGGCCGGGGCCCGACTCCTTTGAGCCACAAGCACTGCCTTTCCTTTTCTTTTTTTTTTTTTTTTTTTTTTTTATCAAAAAGATACCTGCATTCGAATGTTTATTGCAGCACAGTTCACAATTGCAAAGATCTGGTATCACTCAAGTGCCCGTGAACTCATGAGTGGATTAACGTGTTATATGTATACCATGGAGTAGTAGTCAGCCATAAAATAGGATGAATTAATGTCTTTTGCCTTTGTCTTTTCTTTTTTTTTTTTTTTTTTTTTTAATTAAATCATAGCTGTGTACATTGATATGATCATGGGGCATCATATACTAGCTTCATAAACCATTTGACACATTTTTTCTCCCAGAGGAAGCTTTCTTACCTTGAAACTGAGCGTTGAAGCCTTTGCGCCGGTGGTTG
>CAUYPK010039099.1:0-16150 GCA_963574355.1 Loris lydekkerianus | reverse complement strand
CAATAAGTGGTCAATTCACAGATGTTCTTCTGTACTGCAAAAGCCAAAAACCACATCTTCTGATGCAACTACTGATGTTTTTTTTTTTTTTTTTTTTTTTTTTTTCATTTCAGATTAATATGAGGATACACATGATTAGGTTACATTGTCTGTGTTTGATGGGTAGAGTTCAAGTTGTGGTTGTGTCCTTCACCCGGGGAGTGTGCCTATGCCCATTAGGTGAGAACTTATCAAACCCCTCCCATCTTCCCTTCCCCACTTCCCTCCACTTTTGTTTACTATTCAACCTTAAAAAAAGACAGACTTTGCATCTTTAGTATTTACTTGGATGGAGCTGGAGAACATTTTACTTAGTAAAGTATCACAAAGTATTAGTGCTTGCACATATACTAAAATTGGAATGATACAGGGAAGAGTAGCACGACCCCTACGCAAAGATGACAGGCAAATTTGTGAAGCGTTCCATAGTTTTCTGGCAAAAAAAAAAAAAAAAAAGAAAAAAATAAGAAAAGAAAGGCCAGTATCCAATGCACTCAGCACTGACCGAAACCAATAGATGAACAACTACACACTTACACAAAAGAAAACTGCAGCTACTCTTTTTAAGCCTCTGGCTTCCTCCCTCAGGAGCCTGTACCTTCACTTTCACTTTCAGTAAAAACTGCTAGCTTTGGGCCTCCCTGGTGTGCCTGAAATTCTTTCTTTTCAACAGTCACCAAGAACCTGAAAGAACCTCCATTTGGAGGCCGGTAGCAGTTTTATAGCACATCTGATGATGTACCAAAGTTATTTTAGAATGAAATTTGTTAACGTGTGTGACCCTTCTATCTTTCTTCTCTCACCATCCCTGTCTCCAACTCCCAACATGCACACACATGGACACGTGTACACACACACAGGCATCTGTGTGTGCAAAGGAGATTGCACCTCCAACTCAACCCACATTCAAAAGATAAGAAGGTGAAGCATGGGATGGAAAGCAGTAGGGAGAAATTCGGCCATGGGTTTTGACTTAAAGACTCACTGATATTTTTGTTACAAGCACAATTTAAGTATTGGAGCAGCTCTGAAAACTAATTTTTGCTGACTGGACTGTACTGCTTTATGAATTGTGCCAAGTTTGGTCCATGGGAGATGCTGGTTGTATTAAGATTTCCTTTGCAGAGCAAGTGTCTAGGGTTTGAGACAAGCTGCAGCCTTCAACTGATTAAAAGCCTTGTCTTAGATTGAGCCAAGAATGTAACTCAACCATGGCCATCTGATCCTTGGAAATATGCTACGAGTTAGGAAATGCGAACAGACATGAGTCCAAAGAGTGTAAACACAAAATGAATGCTGCATCCGGAATTTCAAGCTCTTTTGTGAATGCATGGTTTGGAGGTGAGTGTGTACTCCTGTGAGGACACTTGAATGAAACCGCATGGATTCATGAAATAAAAATCACTTTGATAATAACACTTTTAGGGTAAATAGCCACAATAGTGCCTAATATTGAGCACTTTCTCTGTGCCAAGCCCTGCTTAAGCATTTAATACACATCAGTGTATTTTAACTTTCTGTCATTTGACTTGGGCAGTGGCACTAGCTCCATTTCACAGATAAAGAAACTGAGGCACAGGGCACAAAGAAATTATGCAATGGCCGCATGAGCATTCAGCCCTGGGCACTCTGGCTTATCATGCTTACCCTTGTCCACCTCACATACAGTAGTTCAGGGAATCCCAAGGTGGCCCATAAAGTCACCATGCATAGGTAAAATGGGAAGTCGTAGCTAAATATAACTTTATTTACAAAATATTCATTGCAAAGTCTTATAAAGTGGTGGTGAACATGTAGAGAATATTTTGTGAAATTCTGTCGTAGCAATGGAATGATAAGTGTTACTATATCCTGATTAACTTCACCAATAGAATTTAAAAAATCCAGGCTGAATATGTTATATTTGGATTATAATTCTCTGCTCAATGAACCTGGTTGGGCCGTTTCTACTTCTTCTCCAAGGCCTGGTTTGCAGTGGGAATGAAATCTTAGTGCGAATTTTTTTTAATTCTTTATTAAGTCGTAACTGTGTACATTAATGCATTTATGGGCTACAATGTGCTGATTTGATATACATTGTGGAATGCCTACATCTAACTGATTAACATAACCATCTCCTTGCTTACTTATTTGTTGTGGCAAAAACATTCATACTCTGTTCTTAATGGTATAGAAATTTTTAGCAATTAATTAAAGCTTCACAATAAAAATTAAAAAAGTTATCAACATCATCTTTTTTTTTAGAGACAGAGTCTCATTTTATCTCTCTCAGTAGAGTGCTGTGGCATCACAGCTCACAGCAATCTCCAACTCCTGGGCTTAGGCAATTCTCTTGTCTCAGCCTCCCAAGTAGCTGGGACTACAGGTGCCTGCCACAATGCCTGGCTATTTTTTTGTTGCAGTTTGGCCAGGGCTGGGTTTGAACCCACCACCCTCGGTATATGGATCAAGTGCCCTACCCACTGAGCCATAGGCACTGCCCCATCATCTGTTTTCCTTAAAGATAGCAAGTAACACTTTATTTTTCTTAACATGAATAATCTTTTTAAAGAAATACAGATTTGAAATATCATATATCAGTGCATAAGCCTTTTTTCTTTTTCCACTTAAACTTGTCATTTAAGAGGTCAGACAATTAAGTTACCAAATTCATTCTAAACAAAGTTCTACGTCCCTTATTTCTGAATGTCACTACAGTTATCTTCCAAGTGTTCCCCTAGGCCATTTGGTGATGTGGTAATTTCCAATAATGAGCTGTATGGTACTTTTCCTAGGATGAGTTCGTGAACTTAATTGTCTGACCTCATACAGTACCTAATTTAGCTAATAGCTAATTTATTTAATTAAATATTTTTAGAATGAGAGTGAGATGGGAATTCCTCCAAGTAAATGTGATTGGTTGGCTTGTCAGAGTACAAAGACAGGATTGTCCATTCTGCAGTCAAGCCTCTATCTCATGACATTAGTTTAGATGGTAAGTGGCCTTATGAATAAATGATGAAAAGTTGAAAATTAAATATATAAGAGCATGCCAACACTACTGAAAATAAACAGCTCATTTTAAGGGAATGTTATTCAGAAAGTCAAGAGCAATTTTAAAGAAGCAAGGCTCAGTGGTGGCAGGCACCTGTCATCCTACTTACTGGGGAGGGTAAGGCACTTGAACCCAGAACTTTCAGAGCTTCAAGACCACCCTGAACAACATAATGAGACCCCATTTCTAAATAAGAAAAAACAAAAGAAAGTACTATGCCATTTCAATACTAAATAAGAGCAGTCGGTTTTCCCATTGTTCCCTTACACATGCCCAGGGAATGTTGCCCAGCGAGGACACTAATAAAGAGGGAGCACCCTTCCATGTGTGAAAACTAAAACCTATGTAGTTCAGAAAACATAATATCTTGGGGCAACCACACATGTGCTGAAAAAACAAAGCTAGGAAAGGGGTGAGTTAATGAATGAAAATCAGAAATACAAGTTCTGGAATACCTGTGACATTTATAGCAGTGCTAGACTGCTTTACTAAAACTTGCACCCCCTGGCAGATGTAAAGAGAATTCGACCATTATCAGTACATTATCCCTCTCTTCTTTCCCTTAGGGGCAGCATTTTTACTTATTTAGAGATCAGCCTAGCACTTTCCACTGCCACCCACAAATTGCTTTACAAACTTTAATGTTGATTTTCACTGGAGTTCCAGATTTGCCACAGCTTGAAGCAAATCACATCCTGTAATCTCTGATAAACAGAGACTTTTATTTAACGATGTATGTTCTATTTAAGAGAAATGAACATTTGACTCAGAACTGTGTGGTTCATCTGATACTTAGCTGATTGCATGATAGTATAAGAAACACACTATGGACCCCTTATGCTTAGAATGAAACACTGGCACCAAAGTGATTTTGGAAAGTTATCCATAAGAAGTGAACATATTATCAATTTATCAAACTTTAATAGTAGAGAAATAGCATGCATTATTAAGAGCCAACTTTACATCTGAGGCATACTGATGGCATATTTTTATCTCCAAAGTTTTACTTTTGGGGGACAAAGGTGAGAATGTATCACCACCTAAACCTGGGATGCTTTATCTCTATGTAGCAATGAACAAGCCTTGAAAGTACCATAATAAAATAAATAAATAAATCCCACATAGTTCCTTTTGTGACTTGTAAACATACACAAGTTCACATACACATATGCTTTTTTCTAAAAGATCTTTTTTTTCATAAAAATGTTTCTGTCTGGTTTACAGCTTCCTAAAACATAACAGCATTAAGAATAAATGTGCTTATTCTGCTTAATACTCAGATTTCACCCTCTGCAGAAGGTCACAGCGCTGTGGTGACCAAGTGTGGCCAAGTTCAATGTCTACTGCATTAGAGAAGGGGGCCTTCTATTTTATTGATTTATTTTTTCAAATGTGTTGTTTGCATTCAGTAGAGCAATACTTAGGAAATTTTTGCCATAAGTTAACATTATTATAGCAGCAGAAGAGAAAGGTTAATAAGGTATTTTTCAGCACATCGTACCCCATAAATGCATTAATGTATACATGATCTATGTGTTTATGATTCAATTTAAAAAAGGGAAAGAAAGGTATTTTAAGGAGAATTAAGAATAGTAGTCAATAGGTCTGTAACTACACTTTATATCACACTGTGAGAATTAAAATTCACTTCAATTCTTATACATATTTAAATAAATAGCAACTTGTGTCTGAAAAATTCTTCACTCTGTTGAAAGGCTTGTGGAAAAATTTTATCCTCAAAAACTCCTGCATAGTCACAGACATTAAAAGCAGAGAGGATCTGACATTTCTTTTCTTTGAAAAGAGAATGGCTAGAAACTATACATTTACATATATCTTCTCAGAGCAAGTTGTGCCCTTGCTGCATCACCTGTAAGTCTCTGCCTCAGACTTTCCATCTAGAAAGTTTTGCATCTCAAGAGGAGACATCAAATCTGTGAGGGGAGGTGGCTGCTACAGGTGATGGAAAGAGCCAGGGGCCCAGGAAATAATTTGTAGCAACAGAGAACCTTGACCTCCTTTTCTATTGCTCTCTTCTTTTCCTTTCCCCTTTTCCTAAATTCCTTCTCAAGTTTGTCACAGTAATGGAATAAAATGAAAATATCCTAAATATGTACTAACACCCACACACCTGCTTAGCCATTTCATTTGCCACATGCTTACTTATGGTTTCAACTTATTATGACTACTAAAACCACAAACAATGTTTAAAAAGAAAAGACAAGTAGGCTTCTTCTCAGATACAAACCTTTCCTTTCACATAGGTCTATTATTAATTGTTTTGAGTGACAAACGTATAATCTAACAGAAATGAAGCAAAATATTCTCTGTCATGTTTTCTCTGAGTTCCTAAAAGAATAATGTTATTTCAAATTTCTTTTCATAATGCAATATGCTGTATGAGAAATAATTTCTTATTAAAGCCTAATTGGATTCCTATCAGACGTGCTATTGACTTCTTAATTTTTCCTCCCCGCGTAGTCCAGGAAAGGGAGATGCTGAAACCATCTCCATACCCCTCTGCTCCTGTGATCTTTTCTTCTTAGAGCCGGGGCTCTTATCTGTTTTCCTGGGCACAGGACATCCAGGGCAGGGCCTGTATCTCCCCCATTTTTGCAGCTCTTACAACATCTATTCTGAACGGTCTGCATTAAAACTTTCCGTGGTTGCTTAGTCTAGTTATACATGTTGCAAAGCCCTCATTTCCTGCGGGGCTCACAGTCAACTTCAATATTATAGCAAAAACCTCAGAATAGATTTCTGAGTCTGTTTTTGAAAAATCAGTAAAGCTTCTAAGGTAGCAGTTCCCAACCTTTTTGGCACCAGAGATTGGTTTCATAGAAGATCACTTTTCCACAGACTGACAGGGGGGCAGGGAAGATAGTTTTGAGATGATTCAAGAGCATTACGTTTATTGTAGTCTTTGTTTCTATTATTATCACATTGGAATATATAATGAAATAATTATACAACTCGCCATAATGCAGAATCAGTACAGCCCTCAGATTGTTTTCGTGCAGCTAGACTGTGCCGGTAATAGCATTACAACCTGAATTGCTTATTACAACTTTCTAAATTCATACCTATTCTACAACAGGATATTTTAAAATATAAATATTTAAGCATAAGATCCACCTCAGGGCATCAGGCCTTAGATTCTCAGAGGAGCACACAGCCTAGATCCCTCACACAGAGTGTTTACAGGAGGGGTCATGCTCCTATGAGAATCTACTGCTCCCGCTGATCGCTAATCTGGCAGAGCGCAGGCAGTGATGTGAGTGATGGGGAGCAGGTGTAAATACAGGGGAAGCTTCCCTCACTCACCCACTGTTCACATCCCGCTGTGTCACAGACCAGTACTGTTAGTAGCACCTGGGGGTTGGAGACCACAGTTCTAAGACCCTTAGCTCTGAAGGTGGATAGAGAAAGGCTTTAAAACAAAACAGTTTCAATTTTTCTCTCTCAGAAGGAATTGGTTAATGATCAATACTAAGCACCTTCTTTTAAAGCACTATCTTGATGGAAAATGGACTAGATTTTTCTATACACATGCTTGGTCAAAATGAATTATAATAACTTTAGCATTGATTTCCTTTTGTGCTGAAAGCAGCTTTTGAGAAATTAAGTATCCCATGCTTTTTAACTGAAATGATACCTGAGCATAAGATGTATTTTGGGAATTTGATAGAAATTTTTCAGGCATCTCTTCTTTAATTTTGTGTTGGTCCATTTGGAAAGGAAAATATCATGTAAATTAGCTTCATACTTTTAAAATTTGGAATGCCTTCCCTTTCCAACTGGTAAATTCAGAATATAAGGAAGCAATGCAATTAGAATCACTCCTGGACTAAATTTAAGCTGAGTTACTTTGTTTACGTTGAGTTTTTGCTTCATGCCTACAGCATTCTCTCAGCATTCTCTGTGTTTTCAGGCTTAAGATAGCAAGTCCTCCTCTGAAAATAGTGCTTTCCATTTAAATTAAGTCAATCTACGGACAGGTTCTTGGGAGACCTCTGAGGACCATGTGGAGATAAAAACAGCTTAGCTTTTCTTTGGTTGACAATTTTCCATCATTTTCAGAATGAACAAAGATTCAAAATTTAAGTTTAAAAGGCCCAAGCTAGTGCCCAGGTAATTCCCTGGACTCTAGGGCATCTGGTGGCACCTCTGTGAGATTTTCTAACAATTTTCAGGGACAGAGATCTTCGGGAGGTGAAGCATTCAGTCAAATCTAAAGTTGTGTCTCACAGATGTGGCATCCACAGACCTCCAACTTTCCATTCCTATTTTAGAATTGTTCCCCTGGGATGAATGACAATGGGACAAATAGCCATGGATTTTGAAAAATTCAAACGTAAGCAAATGGCCAAAAACTTCTCTCCTTTGAATCCCAATAGTGGGGACTGAGGAATCACTATCCCTTCATGTAGTGAAATAAAAGTTTTTCTACTTAAAGTCACAAAAAATACATTTTCAATCTGGTTGGAAACCACACAGCTCTGTCAAAAATGTTAACATCATTTAGATCAAATTCCTTGGCTAAATGAGAAGTTTTCATATGTCTAGTTTACCTGAGCTTAATTACAGGTGTGGGGAAACTGGGCTCACCAAAATGGTGCAGATTTAGATCTGGGTTTGAGCACCAGGATTTCTAGAATGTGTTTTTGGTGTTCAACTCTCCCTGTGACTTTGCCAGGGAGCATTTTCCTAACTTCTGTTTCGTGAACGTGAGAATGAATTCCCTAACATCTCTGCTTGTATGTGGTACCTCATAGCTCCTTGCCTGTGTCACCTGCTCCCAGACAAGCCATGTCTGCATGCCTAGCTCCCACCTGGACCCTTCAAGATCTTCCCAATTACAGACAAATATCTAGTACTTAACTTCCGGTCTTATACATGTAATGGTAACTTGTAATTAGTAGCAGACTTCAAGTGACTTTGTGACCAGAATTATACATGCTGTCAATTTCTTCCAATCTATAATTAATTTACAATAGCACTTAGCTAAAAGCTAATTATAGGACACTTTGTCATTTAAAACAAGAATTATTACCTTTACAAATATATATATATTATTCTCTATAAGAGAACTTACTTTTTTTCCAGAAGTACATTTTTAAAGTTAATATTTTGTACTCATGAAATAAGATTAAATAATTTCCTGTTGAGTGAATGATGTTTTAAGATTACAATTTGAATTGTTTATTGTGGCTTTCTAGATTCATACTTATTCTATGACAGGATATTTAAATATGTAAGTATTCAAAACAGTATAAGCATAAATATGTCTATTTACAAAAAGTTTCCTTTGGGGGGGGAAATTATCAAATATTACAGAAATGTTTTTAAAAAGAAAACATTGAAACATTGGTGCCTATTTGAAAAAAATAGTGTAATCTCCTTTATAAGAAATGCAAAGCTAATTATTACGTGTCCTAGAGAATGTTCTTGTCACCTGGTTCGTTTTATTCAAGTTGTCCCTTTGCAAAAGGTAATAACATATTATTTCAGTGAATAAATAGCTCACTATATTCTTCATAATTGAAAATATCCTTTTGACTATATGAGGTCTGAAACTAAGTTTGAGAACTTGGCCTAGAAAAAGTGCTTAGCTTCCCAAGGAGAGTACTTAAAATGGGGTATATAGCACTTTGTCTAGGACGAGCTTATGAACTTAATTGTCAGACCCTGTACAATGACATCTCTGATGGCCATTCCAGAAAGTTTTAAATTGCTTTCAAAGGTGGACTAAGCACTGGCATTGGTGAATAGCTTCCCACAGGGAGCTAATGATATGTGACCGTAATGATATTCAGTAGTGAGTTCTGTAGTACTTTTTCTAAGACATGTCCATGAAGTTAATTGTCTGACCTTATATATAGACACATGACTCTTTACTATGGGCTTTAGCAATTTTTTTCTTTGGTGATGGTTACAAGAGTGTGTAGGCCACAAGATAAGATTGTATCAAGGCTGTTTCTCTATGCTCCTCCCTTTGAAGACCCACAGGCAACTTTCTCCCAGTGTCCATTGTGGTCAGCCTCAGAGAAACCAATTCCTCCTAATTCAAGAAGCAACCCTTGATTAATGCACAACAAGAACTCGAAGGGATGAATTAATACACAGTAAGGATTATATTTCTCACTCAAACAAAATACTACCAACAAGTATTACATCCATATTAGCCTGTTTTTTAACAATAGACTACAGGGTGGCACCTATAGCTCAAAAAGTAGAGTGCCAGCCCCTTATGTTGAGGGTGGCAGGTTCGAGCCTAGCCCCGACCAAAATCTGCAACAACAACAACAAAATTGAAATGCTTGAAATTTAGTGAACTAAACATCCCCTGGTCAGACCAGTATTTGGGTCCACATGGCTGATGTTTGGGCATGTTCATCTCAAAGGATGAGGAAACTTCTGCTGTAAGATTGTTTATTCACTATTCAGGGCAGGGGAAGTTCTTGGAAAGGAAAGGCAGGAGGTACCAGCTAAAGATGACTTGATCCACTGGGAAAAAATAGTGTATGGACAAGCAGATGGAAATGAAAAGGGTCACGTTTAGAATCAGAAGTTTCTTACAATATCCTCTTCAAAAAATATTCACATATAAAATATTGCAGAACATTTCTGGCAAAAAGGATCATCAAAACTTGTATGTCTTCCTCTTCTGCTCACCTGAGTTGTGTACTTTCCTGCTGCCTATTCCCTGTTCTGTATCTGTCCCAGGCCTGAGGATTCTTGTCTTTGTCACCCTTTGATGACATTGAAGACATTAAAGAGGGCCTTTTTATTTCATTTTATTTATTTTATTTTATTTTTTTTTTGGGGGGGGGAGGTAAGATTAAAAAAGATCCTTTCTGCAATTTGTGCTTGGAAATCCAGAATTTCCAGGTGCCCTAATATTTCACATTTGAGATGGGAAAAAGGAACAAGGCAAAAATGAGAAAGTTAATGCTTCTTTGGTAATTTGCAAATAGTGTTTAATCATATATTTTATTTAAAATAGGGTCCATGTGATTGAAATATTTATGAAATTCAGATGGAAACTTCATATAACTCTTAGCTGCTTATCACTCACTATCTCCTAAAGAAAAAACTTAGCTGCCTTATTCTCATTATAAAGTGAATGGAAATATTTTTCATAATGTTATAAAAGTCCAATTGTATAATCCTCATATATGCAAAAACAAAAGAAAGGTTTGTAGTTCATAGTCACATAAAATAGTCAAGAAAAGATAAAATGTTAACCAGAGTTCTGAGCAAAAAATAATGCATAATTACCAGAAACTAGTTTATACTGCAAACTATTTAGACATAATTTATTTGATAGATTTTTCCATCATGTGTTGGCTTTGTTTTACATCCACTTAATTACAAAACAATTTCACAGTTTTAAAATGACATAATTTATATGGTACCACACTAACAAATCTCATCTAATAATACTTTTCACTGTGACCAAGTATTCTGTTAAAAAATCTAGTATAATTTCGTTATATGCATACCAACATTTGATGTCTATATTATCATTAAGCTGCTATAAAATCATAAAAAATAATGCTGAAATAAATCTCAACCTCTATCTCTCTTGATATCTCAATCCATTTGAACTATGGTTTTAGACTTTTTAACCTCTAGAATAACAAATAAGAAAAGAATTCTCATGCTGTTTCCATAGCTGAATATATCCATACAATAATTAGTTGTTAGCATTTTTTTCAAACATTGGACATGCATCATATTTGCCAATGCTTTATTTTCTAAAAGTACCTATAAATTCTCTCCAAATACATAAGTATCCTCCCTATCTTTAAATGAATGTAAATTTTAAAATACTAAAAATGTCTCTATGTTGTTGTATTAGTTCTCCATGGCTGTTGTAGTGATTTACCATACACTTAGTAGATTAAAACAGGGTGCTAGTCACATCCACTGGGGCTGGTGGGTTTGAATCCTGCCCAGGCCTGCTAAACAATGACAATAAAAAATAGCCAGGTGTTGTGTGTGTGTGTGTGGGGGGGGTGCCTGTAGTCCAAGCTAATTGGGAGGCTGAGGCAAGAGAATAGCTTAAGCCCAAGAGTTTGAGGTGGCTGTGAGCTGTGTTGCCATAACACTCTGTCAAGGACAACATAGTAAGACTCTGTAAAAAAAAAAAAAGAGAGAGAGAGAGAGAGAGAGAAAGAGAGAGAGAGAAAAGAGAAGAGAAGAGAAGAGAAGAGAAGAGAAGAGAAGAGAAGAGAAGAGAAGAGAAGAGAAGAGAAGAGAAGAGAAGAGAAGAGAAAAGAAGAGAAAGGAAAAATATAAACTTATCCTACCATTCTAGAGGTCAGAAATACAGAATGGGTATTCAGGGCTGGGCTCCTCCTGCAGTCTCTGGCAGCACATCTGTTGCCCTGCCTTTTCCAGCCTCTGAAGGCCTCCTGCCTTCCTTGACTAGTGATCCGTATCCCTACAGCCTCTGCTTCTGCCCTCACAGCTCTTCTTCTAACTCCCCTGCCTCCTTCTTTTCCTTTTAAGGATCCCTGAGATTACACTGCCCCCCCCCCCCCATTATCTAAGATAAATTTCATTTCAAGATCCTTGATGTTATCACCTTTTTAAAGTCTCTTTTGTCACCTAAGGTAACATATTGAAGGATTCTGGGCATCAGGGCGGACATCTTTGGAAGATCATTATTCTGCCTACTACAGTTGCCTAGTGCTCGGTGCCTACTTCAACAAAAGATTTTCAGAGAAAAAGTATAATACTTTTAATGTGTTTTAAAAGGGCTGTTCAACCTGAGCATGGTGGTAGGCTCCTGTAGTCCTGGCTACTCTGGAGGCTGAGGTAGGAGGCTCACCTTGAGTCTAGAAGTTTGAGGCCAGCTTAGGCAACATAGTGAGATACCCTCTCAAAAAATAAATAAATAAAACAATTCGTTATTGGAAAATTGGATAATCATATTCAGAATATTAAAACTGGATCCATGTCTCTTACCATACACAAAAATAAATCAAGATGAATTAAATACTTAAATGTAGGACTTAAAATTATAAAAATTCTGGAGAAAATCTAGAGAAAACTCTTGTTGACATTGGCCTAGCAAAGAATTTATGTGTAAGACTCAAAAAACATATACAATAAAAACAAAAATAACCAAATAAAAATTAAACTGAAAATCTTCTTTACAGTAAAAGAAATAATCAAATGAGTAAATAGACAACCTACAGAATGGGTGAGAAAATAATTGAAAATTATGCAACAGAGTATAAATATTGAACAACTACAACAAACTCAAATAACTCAACAGGAAAAAAACATACAACCCCACTAAGAAGTGGGCAAATGGCATGAACAGACATTTTTCTTAAATAACTTTATTCAAATTAATATTAGGGCACAGTATTTAGGTTACATTGTTCTCACTTCCAGAGTAAAGTTCCATTTATAAAAGAGCCCCTCACCCAGGGGGCATGTTATACACCCTCACAATGTGCACATTAGGTGAGATCTGCCTCATTCTCTTCCTCCTATTGCCATACATCTTCCTTCCTTCTACCTCCACCCCCGAATTGGACTATAATACTGTTTTATTGGTCTTGGAAACATGTAATTGTTTATATATTTATTTCATATTAGTATGGAGTATATTGAATATTTATTTTTCCCCATTCTTGTGACACTTTACTAAAAAGAATGTATTTCAACTCCATCCAGGTAAATCTAAAAGATGTAAAGTCTCCATCTGTTTTAAAGGCTGCATAATATTCCATGGTATACATATGGTTTATTGATCCATTCATGGTTGATGGGCACTTAGGTTGCTTCCACAACTTGGCAATTATGAGCTGAGCCACAATAAACATTCTAGTGCAAATGTCTTTGTGGTAAAATGATTTTTGCTTTTCTGGGTAAATACCTAGTAATGGGATTGCAGGGTCAAATGGAAGGTCTACTTTTATATCTTTGAGGATTCTCCATACTTCTCTCCAAAATGGCTGCATTAGTTTGCAATCCCACCATCAGTGAAGAAGTGTTTCCTTCTCTCCACATCCATGCCAGCATCTGGTGTTTTGTGACTTTGTGATGTGGGCTCATCTTGCTAGGATTAGGTGATATCTTAGATTGATTTTTATTTGCATTTCTCTGATGATTGAAAATGATGAACATATTTTTATTTGTTTTTTGGCCTTTTGTCTGTCATCCTTGGAGAATGAACAGACATTTTTCAAAAGAAGGCATATAAAAGGTGAATAAACAGGAAAATATGAAAAAATACACATTACCAATCATGAGAGAAACTGAAGCTGAAACCTCAATGAGATACCATATTACTCTTGCCATTACCAAATAGTCAAAAAATAAGAGACATTAGAGAGGATGAAGGGAAAAGGGAAAACTTATACATTGTCAGTGGGGATTAGTACAACCTCCATAGAAAATAATATGGAATTCTCTCAAAGAACTAAAACTGTATCTACCATTCCATCCAGTAATTCTACTATTGGATATATACCCAAAGGAAAAGAAATCATTATATCATAAAGACACCTGCACACATCCCAGCACTATTTACAATAGCAAAGATATGGAATTGACTTAAGTGCTCGTCAACCAAGGAATGGATAAACACATATGTATATACCTAATGTACACATAGGGTAACAAAAACTATATACATGTTTTAAGAAAGGAAAAAACTATGAAAATTGTTAACATTCAAGTCACATTTGACTTGTATAATTATAAAAGTTGCTCAATGTTACTTGTATTTATCTTTTCTTATTGTCTTAAATGTGTATACATTTTTTGGCAACCTCTGGATATAGCATGGGATACTACTCAGCTGTAAAAGAGAAGGAAAAAATGTTCTTTGCAGCAACTGGGATGGAATGGAGGTCATTATCTTAAGTGAAATAAATCAGGAACAGAAAATCAAACACCACATGTTCTCACTTAGAAGTAAGCACTAAACAAAGGGTATGCAAGGCCTTACAGAACAGAAAAATAGACCTAGTGACTCCAAACATGAGAGGGTAGGGAATAGGTGAGGGAAAAAATTATCTTGAATATAACGCATAGTATTTAGGTGATGGGTACACTAAAAACCCATATATCACCACTACACAATATATCCATGTAACAATTACTAGCTGTTACACAGAAGAAAGGAAATCATTTTACCATAAGAACATTTGCACTTGAATGTTTATAGAAGCTCAATTCACAGTCACAAAGATGTGGAAATAGCCTAAGTACCCATCAACACATGAATGGATAAATAAACTTTAGTATATACCATGGAATACTATTCAGCCATAAAAAGATGGAGACTTTGCATCTTTTGTATTTACCTGGATGGATCTGGAGAACATTCTCCTAAATAAAGTATCTCAGGAATGATAAAGCAAGCATTCCATGTACTCAACACTAATTTGAAACAAGTGGATAAACAACTACAGGCCCCCAAGAGAGAAAACACAATTAAATTCTTTTTTTTTTTTTTTTAACACAATTAAATTCAAGAAGTGGGAAAGCACAACGTAGAGGTCTATGGCACACCTCCTGAGAGAAGGACTCAATTACAACTAGGACTTCACTTAACAAATGGAAACAATGTCGCCCAGTCATATGTACTCCCATATTAATCAAAAACAAAACAGAAAAAGAAAAGAAAGAACAACACCAAACAAAAACACCATCAAAAAAACAAAAGAAGATATATTTGGAGGTCTGAAATGTCAAGAGATGCTCTAATCTTTATACAGCATTTACTCTAAGTTCTATTTCTTTTCTGCTTTTCGCTTGTTAAAAAATATAAATATTAAAATTGTTAAATTAATTAAAAATGTGTTAATAAAAGGCTGTCCAATAATCTTTATAAAGCACCTAGAATCCAAATGGCATTTTTACAGCCCCAGCACATATGAATTGCATGTTTTATTTCAACAACTTAATTAATATGATTAACATGATGAGTATTAACATCTCAATGAATTTATATATGGCACTTAAGGGACACACACAGTGACAGAACAGTAGTTACCATGCCATTCAGGAGTCACTTCTGGCAGTAGTATAGGAGTTGTCCAGTTCTGTAAATGACTGGAGTTCACTACAGCTTTGTGAGTTTTTCAGTCCCTGGGTGATTTTAAGTATGGCTGTCAAATCCTTGAAGTGCAGCTACTCAAGTATTAGTTGAATGAGTTTATTTCTGATTACTTCTCATCCTTCAATTCTTCCTAAAGGGATATTAAGAAGGGGCGTAGAATTCAAACTTGATTAAGGCTCTCGTTCCTTTGTATTTAGAATCAGAAGACAAAAAGCTTCTGTTATATCTTAATATTTATTTACTATAAATTAGATTCATTTACATACACACACACACACAAAGCAACGTAAACGTAAACTTGAATTCTTTTAAAATTTTCCAGAGGAAAATAATGGGAACAACAAAATGTATTTTTCTGTGGATTCTTTCTTTGAAAGTAGTCACCCTTATTTTTCAATTTCTGTCCCAACAGCTAAAGTTCCTCTGAGAATGGATTGTATAATCTAAAAGAGTTTTTAGACACATATATTATGTCTCTCCTTTTGAATGTCTGGGATATTGGAGGAATTTAAAAACCATCTTTTATCTGAAAGATAAAATATAGTTCCATTTCCTGGAAGCCAAAGGATGTCTTGTGGTCTCCAATTCTGAGTTCAGAGCAGTCATTTTAGTCAGATTGGACTGTTATTACTCTTAGGCTGAAAATTCCTTTTGTCACCTGCATATAACCCCCCTCTCATTCTTCCCTTAAGGGATCAAGATTTTTCTTAAGCCCATTTATATCAATGTGACACTGTAGATTCAGGATCAAATGAGATGTTCACTGTTTTTCCAATCGAAAAGGCACAACCTCATGTTTATAAGATTGACAATGTCCAATCTGAATCATATTTCTAGTAGAATTATACAAGGGGAAGAATATCAGAATAACTGCAGATCTCTCTGCTGAAACCTTTCAAGCAAGAAGAGCATGGTCATCGACTTTCAATCTCCTAAAACAAAATAATTTTCAACCCAGGATCTTGTACCCAGCTAAACTGAGCTTC
>CAUYPK010039096.1:0-34251 GCA_963574355.1 Loris lydekkerianus | reverse complement strand
GACTACGTGCTCGGAGATCGCTCCTCAGAGGTCCCTCCTCAGAAGCAGCATAACAAAATCCAAACTTGGCAAAGAGCCACAGTATACAAAATAATGATAAGAGGCAAAGAGCCGAAATTCATTTTGGCCTGGAGCCGCATGTGGCTCTAGCCGCATGTTCGCCACCCCTGCCTGACACCATGAGCCTTCCTTTATGATGGGCTGATAAGGAGAGCAGTGTCGAGAGCCTCTGAGCTCAGTCCCCATGACACTGGGTCATCTGAGGGAGTGGATATGACTGTATTGGCTTCTGATTCTGAATCCTCCTTGAGCACAGGACTTCTGAGAACATCAAGTGGAGATTTCACAGATAAAAACCCTCCTTTGAGAAGAAAAATAGGAAATTTTGTTTTGTTTTTGTTTTTTTATTGGTTTTTGTTTTTTGGAGACCAAGTCTCATTCTGTCACCCTAGGTAGAGTGCTGTGCCATCATAGCTCACAGCAACCTCAAGCTCTTGGGCTCAAGCAATCCTCCTGCCTCAGCCTCCCGAGTGACTGGGACTACAGGCGCCCACCAATGTGCCTGGCTAGTTTTTATTTTTAGTAGAGATGGGGTCTCACTCTTGCTCAGATGGGTCTCAAACTCCTGTGCTCGAGCCATCCACCTGCCTCAGCCTCCCTCCCAGAGTGCTGGGATTACAGGCATGAGCCACTGCACCCAGCCACAAGTTGGAAATACTTGATCACTTTTAAAAGTTGATAAATGTCTATTGATTAAAACAGAGAGTCGTGTTATTTGTGGATAATGAGCATCTGGGCTTCCTAGAGAAGGGGAGTGAGAGAAGTGTGAGTCCCAGCCTCTTATTCTTTTCTTTTTTGTTCTCAGAGTCAGGGCAGAGTCAAGAAGAGAAGGAACGGTGGACACTGAGAGGGAAGGTCGGGACTGCTTGGCCTGTGCTAAGAGTGGGTGTCTCTGTTCCTTCTATGAGATGCCAGGTCTGTGATCTCCAAGGGTGTCAGTTACTAGTTACAGTCTCTGAGAAAATAGAGCCCTCCCAGCGCTCACAGGAAGGCACCTTGAGAAAGCTCCCAGCGTCCCTGCTCTGCCGTCTGGGAGCATAAAGAGTGATGGACCTGGGCAACGGGTGGCCGTGGAAGGTGTTAAGGAAGGACTGCCGATTAGTGTAGAGTCAGAACTCCCGTCTCCTGGTTTTGTATAAGCACTCAGACCTCCTGGGAATGCAGATTCCTGTGTGAAATAACCCCTGACGTCTGTCTGTGCTTCACAGGCGGCGGTTTTTGAACATCACGTCGGATGATGTGAAAGTATTTGATAAATGAGGCAACACGCACATGTGAACCTCGTTCTCAGACCATTTGACCTGGTCTGCCAATTGTCAGGCTATCAGAGTTTAATATCCCAAAGTCCCCCCTATGAAGGGACTCCTCTGACCCTGTGCTTCAACCTTCCTTCCATAGAACCTACTCTCCTGGTTTCCCAGGTTGGGGAATTTGCCAGAGAGAGGCAGAGGAGAAAAGGAAACTGCTTTCTATTCTGATGCAGAAATTAACCTTCCCCCTTTTCTTCCTGATCTGTCTAAAGCATGTTCCCTGCACCAGTGGGGACAGAAAACCCTGACTGAGTGCACCCTGCTGAAATCATGAGAGGGGGTAGCCATGGGGACAGGTATGTGAACTAGGGCCTTGGGGAGAGGCTGGAGAGTGTATTGTGAAGTCATGAGTAGGGTCAAGGTGAGGGGGTCACAGGCTTTGGGGGCTCAGCCCTCCTAGGCAAGCAGGCTCCCCTTTCCTTGTCCTGGTTCTGATGACAGCTTTGTGCCTCTTGTTCTCTGCAGCCCCCTGGGACAGCATCACGATGCCATCCACATTGATCAAGCATGGCATCCAGAGGACAGCTGCTGAAGCTGAGCTACTGGTGTCCCAGGAGTCCCTGGGAGATGCTGCTCCTTTGTGTCCCCTTCAGGTTCTAGAGTTTCCTGACAGAGTCATCATGCACTTGGTCCTCCACCCTCTCAGCAGGCCCTCCTGAAAAAATACCATATTTCGCCATGTATAATGCACATTTTTTTACCCAAATTTTTGAGAGAAAAATAGGAGCGCGCATATATATGGGTAGTGTGCCCTCCCAGGGCCACTGTGCCTCCTACCTGGACTGGAACCCTGGATCTGACGGGAGAGGGCCAGAGCAGCCAAGTGCCATGGGCAGGGGAGGAGGGAGTGGGGGAGAGGACAAGGCAGGCCTCGGCCATGTGGGGTGAGGGCTGAGGCAGAGGCCTGGCCATGTGGAGGGGACTGGGAGCTCTACGCAGTTCCCAAGGAACTGCCTGGCTGTCTGGGGACCAACTGGCCTTAGATGCTCCTGCCCCACTGACCACATATGTGGCGGGGAGGGAAGGGCTCCCAGGAGAGATGGAAGGAAAGGGCAGCCTTCACAGAGCGGCAGCTATGGGAGAGTGGTACAATCTACATGTTTACCAGGGAACATTAGCCCTCCCCTGATGTATCTCTCCTGGTTGAAAGCCAGCCGCTTTCTCAAGGGGCATTTTCCCGAAAGTTTGGGCCAAAAAATGTGGGTGTGCATTATACACCAGAGACATTTTACATGTCAAAATACGGTAATTCCAGCCCCTCTGCCTGAGTCCCCTTCACTCCTGCCTCCATGCCCTCACCTGACCTGATGACCCTGACTTACCTTCACACCCACCCTGGTGACTTCCTATCACCAGAGCCTGTTCCTGCCTTGGGTTCCAAATTCCCAGAGGACCATTCCCAACCCCAGCCACTTGCCCTCCCTGTACCCTTCCATGACGTCACAATCAGGGAATAGACTGTGTTCTCTAAACAGAGCCCAAGGAGATGTTGAGTCTATCAGAGAATAATTCAAGGGCCTCAAGTGTGAGCCTACATCCAAAAAAACTGGAAATTGACAGTACAAGGGAGCAAGGAATTTGAAGAAATCAATGAGGGTGAGATTTCTAAAACTGTGCATAATTTATGGCATTCTATCAAGCATGCAGTGCCTCTTCCTGAGAAATCCTACAGGCGAGTAATACATGAAAATTTGGCACCACATGTGGGTTGTGACCGCTGCCTGAAGATGTCCCAGGAGGTTTGCTTCCTCGGTGCCAGCAAGCAAGACATGTTGGAAGCCTGTATTAAAAGTTTCCATATGAGGATAACATGGAGTCTCCTCCTCCACAAGGTCTTTGAATCCAACATGAAAAAGGACTCATATGTTTGTCTTTTTCCTTTTCTAACTTTGCCTCTTCAACTGATGCGTTTCTGGGGTGGATTCCAAAGATGGAATCTCCAAGCCCCTACGATGAATCCCTAAAGTGTTCCTCAACCTTTTTTATCTCATGGCACACTTGAACCTATGGTTAAACTTCCATGGTACACTTAAATTACGTTGATAAAAAAAAAAAAGAAGAAGAAAAAAGAAGAATAAAAAATAGTTACTGTGCTTTGAACTTTCAAAAATAATTTAATTAGTGATCTTTAAAATTTTTCACAGCACACCTAAGATCCTCTCTTGGCACATGGGTTGAAAAAACTCATGGTCCTAAAGACTTTCACTGAAGAAAAGGTGGGAATAACAAATTCAGTTCCCAGACTGTATTGTGCCTTCCCTGCCACATTGTCTGTGGACAAAAGAGGTCAAGGGGCCCTGAGATAATCAACCTTTGCTACCAACCATGAGCTCACAAAGAACTCCCAGACAATTGAAGGTGGTAGACAGACACTTCTGTCCTCCTGCCCTGCCCACTGCAGAAGCACAGACAAAGCGAGATAGAAATAGACTGTCCCAGCCAATAGGGGCAACCCAAAGCCACCCACAGGCCAGACCGGGGCTGGACATGAGCCACCAGAAGAGAGAATGAATTCCAGTGATGCAGGAGGCAGGCAGGCTGACTTCCTCACAGACCTTCCAACTCAGGTTAAAGTGTCCAGCTGGGAATGTCTGCGTGACTATCCCTGCATGAGGATTCAGCAGTGCAAGTGGGCTGTGACTTTTAGATTCTTGATCAGTAGTTGAAATTAAGCAAGTTAAGATAGCTCAAAGGGATGAAACTTCTCCTTCTCTTCTTCCTATATGTGTTATTTGGCCACTACAGATGTTCCATTACCCCATATCCCTGTTTACCCTACCATTATTGTTTATCCAACCTTCCTGGGGGTTGTACTCTCCCTCATTTTCTAACCTTAATTGTTGTGCATTCTTGCACATTTACTCTGCTGCTGTACCAAATAAAAACTCTTGCAAAGCAGAACTGGCTGATGCATTGCTTTCAGGCTGCCACCAGGCACCTGGTACAGTGTAGGCCCTTTCAGGCTTCCAGGTTTTATGCTACAAGTTTGGTGTGAAGTCTACTGATTCTTCCAGCACCATCTTCCTTGTCAACTACCATTCCAGGCTGGGGTCCCTGGGACTCCTGACACAGTGATGGAGTAGAAAGGCTTCAGGGAAAAAAGATGAAGAGCTCAAAACATTTTCCCATTCTTAACACGTTCAGGGAGATGTTCAAGGCAGAGGAGCTCTACGTTCTTTAATCACAACCTAGTAACAACTTGACAACCAGTGAGTCAGGAAGCTCCTCCTTGATAAATGTGAACATGAGTAAAGTAGAAACTGCCCTGACCACTGAAAGTCCCCCCACCTCAAGAATGTCAGTTGCCTGAGATCCTAAATCATCAGACCTTAAAAATCAGATGTTGGGTAAATTAAAGTTTAAATTGGAGAACAGTGAGCATAGCCAAGTACAAAGCTGCCCACGGACACATCCCTTACCTCAGATAACTTCCAAGGCCTTACTGACTTGTATCCAGGGCAGGAACCTGGCAGTTCCCCAGAGTGCTATGTGCCCACTTGAAGGACAGAGGGATCAGCATGCAGCAGGGGCAGGAATATTAGGTCCCTAAGTATGTCTTACAGAAGTGCCAGGGTGAGAATTTCCTCCCAGCCACAGAATGAGAGAGCCATCTGGGACCCAAAACAGGAGAGGATGATGGAGGGGAGGTGGGGTCAGGGACATCCCAATGCAGGGGGAAGAATTGCTCTGCCCAGGACATCAGAGGAGACACTTGGGAGGAAATCTCCCCCAACCCTGTCACTGAAGGAACAGCCTTTTTCTAAAAATCATTTTAGAAATGCAGTCAATCACTTTTTGCAATGGTTTTCTAAACTAAGAATAAAATACAAAGAACAGAAGCCCAGGTAAAAGAACTAGTTTTACGGGGACTCTTAAAGCTCAGGAAATCATGACAGGAATTGAGAGGTTCCTAGAGGAAACACTGGCACACAGGCATGGAATAGGTACCACTGGCTCCAGAGAGCCCCTTATGTCCCCAAATTATCAAAAAACAGAACTGCAGGTCCAGGCAGAGTCTACGAGGGCCATCCCTTTGACAACATAGCTCCCTTCTGCAAAGTGACACCCATACCAAGTTTGGTAGCCAAAAAGTTAGTTGCCTTTGCTGGCCAGAGGATCTGTCTAATCCTTACAAGGATTATATGGAAGACAAGGACAGATAGTACCAGCTATTGCATCAAGAACACTCCCCATCCATGCCTTGAAGGGAGCCTGAGCCCTATCTAAGTCTCACCTGTAGGCATGACATTGGCCAAGTGCCTCCAGCCATCCCTACTAGGGCCAAACACACTGTGCTCAGAGATTTGCCTCTACCCTCTCGACAGAAAATGTTTCCCAGGCATTTCTAAGGAGGGAAGTTTACCCCTCTGCAAAATAATTTTCCTTGTTGAGAAGATTGATTCTCCTCATTGAAGATATTGATTCTCCTCAATAAATGTCCTAGTAAGTGTAGTGTCTTTTCCTAGTACTATGTTGGGGGCTATGAATTTTGGGTAACCTAGAGCTTATACTTAGGGAAAGATACTCGTTCTCTAATAAATGACCAGTTCCCTGGAGCTCTTGAGAAATGGATACCCATGTGCCCCCAAAGCCCCTTCCCTCCATGATGAAGCTTGAGAAGATGGGCTCTGATCCCCACCTCCTAGCTTTGACATTGTAGGGCAGTCCCCCCTTCTCCCTCACTAGAGCAGTAAATAAGATGGGTCTTCCACATCTGAAAACAAGATCAAAGAGTGTATTTTTCAGAAAAAAGTTGTCAGTGGTCAGAAGAGCACAAGCATGGGGGGGCGGGGATAGTTATTGGTACATTGAATACTCAGCAGGTTGGAGGAGGGTCTTAGGAAGAGGGTAGATGCTGCCCAAGTATCTGTCATGGGGGGCATGTACATGTGCTGAGGGAAAGTATACTTTGATATTGTGGTTTCCTTCTCACAGTATTTCTTGAGGTCACCTGAACTGATGACACAGCAAAAGGATCACCCAGCTGTGAGTGGCAGGAATGCAGCCACCTACCTCCCAGGATGAAACCAAGCCGGGAATATGGAAGAGATGCCTTAGAGTGAATGAGAAAGAAGAAAAGAAAATGAAGGTGGGAAAGAATGCCCTTTCTGGTGGAACAAACATGTTTATACCCTATTATCTTCATATCATACCCCTGTCCTGCTCCCCCTTACCCCAGTCTACTCAGGGCACTGCACAGCTTACTGATGCCATTTGGCAGAAGTGTACATGGGGCTGTTCTTTGGGTACTAAAGTGTATCTTCAGGGCAGTTGCCAAGCACAGCAGCCCCCTCTTTAGGGAAGGTGACCTCAGTGCCTTCCTTCCATCTATGCTTGATGCCAACATGCAAGATGTTGCCCTTCTTGTGTACAGTTCACCCATCAGCACGGAGGTGTCACCTGAGATCTTCACGGGCTTGGTAGAGCCATGGTGGAGATATCTCAGAGCACCTGAAGCTCATGATCCAGACACAGACATGAGTCTTGGACTCTACATCAGGGTTACAGATATTTAGGGGCTCACAATAGACCTTTACAAAATGATCTTTTGGGCAAAGATTGCACACATATCTACCCTTAAAATAGGTGTCTGGAGAGAAGGCAACTCCACTAGTACAGATTGGGACTCAAAAATGGGATGAGTTTCCTAGAGGCCTCTCCAGAAAAATTTGTGAATGCAGGGTGCCAACCTCTCCAAACTCAGATGTCTACTATAGCCCCCTTATTCCTATTTTCTTATCCAGAGGCATCTGAAGCTTGGGGTTGCTGAAAGAATGTAGAGTCTAGGGAGGCCCTGGGAAGGACAAAAGCTGGGCTTGGGCCCAGGGTGAGGAACTTGCAGAGGTGGAGAGTCAGTGGAGGATTCCAGCATCCTTGTGGACAGACAGGGCAATAACGTGGCCTCTCAGTTCCTCCATCTTCCCATCTTAGGGTTCTTTACCTCCATCCCAGGTCAGATATTGCACACCCAGAACTCATCATCAGGGACCCCTCTGACATCTGTAATACAGCAGTTTGACATTTCTAATCTTTGACATCATCCCTGCATTCTTCCAGCATATTCCCTCAATTTGTAATACTTTTCAACTCCAAATTTTTCCACTTACTCATTTATCCACCAAGTTCTTATCTTCATTTCCTCCCATGTCAAGGCAGACTTAATGGTTTATCTTGAATCTCTTTTATTTTTTATTTTTTTGAGACACAGTTGCTGTCACCCTAGGGTAGAATGCCATGGCATCATAGCTCACAACAACCTCAAACTCCTGGGTTCAAGCAATTCCCCTGCCTCAGCCTCCCAAGTAGCTGGGACTACAGGTGCCACCACAACACCCAGCTAATTTTTCTATTTTTGGTAGAGACAGGGTCTCACCCTTGCTCAGGCTGGTCTCAAAATCCTGAGCTTAAGTGATTCACCACTTTGGCCTCTCAGAGTGCTAGAATTGCAGGCATGAGCCTCCGAACCTGACCATGTCATGAATCTCTCTGTCATTCAGTCTCCACTCACTCGCCCCTTAAATATTTGAGTCCCCAGGGATTTTTCTCTGAGCCTCATTTTTCTCAATATAAGTGTTGAGGGGCTTCTTAGACACTCATACCCATCATCATGGTTTCCCACCTTTGATATATTATTAATTCTCTGTTAACAAATTATTGGTTCCCTAGTATAACTCTTTTTCTACCTCAGTCACATGCTCAACATTTCCAATAATCAACTGAACATCCAGCTGCACGTCCCATGAAAACCTAAGACCAATTTGTGTAACAGCACCCTTGTTTCCATCCTTCTACGCTCCCTCCCCATCTGTGCTTCTTCTCTTTCTCTTTAACAATCTCATAGTTAAAAGAAGGTATACATAACACCTTGCACAAACAGTTCACCTAACTCTCTAAGTCCTTTTCTTATTCATTACAAAACACATAGAACATGGACACAGTTTCTTTGGTTTACCCATTTGGATTTTCAGCCTCAGGAAGCACTTGCTGGAAAAGTGACCGAAAGGCAATCTTTTTATACACCATTTAAACCAAAAGGGATGGTGTCACTGTTTATTTGAACCAGCTCATGGAGAACACAAGGTGACCTTATTTCCACCAGTAAAATGGCTGGAAAATTAGTTAATACCCAGAAAGGCAAACTTTCTTAATGGCTTGTGCTCTACAACCAGCAGTCACCTTGACCCAAGCTCAGGCAGAGTCAGAAAGCTTCTGAATTCTGATGAACAAGGACTTGGTTGTCACCTGAAGCCTGAAAACTATTTCCACCAAGTCCAACCTTGGGCGACCCACAAAAAAGTTAGGAAGGTTTTTCCACTGCGGCTGCCCTAACTCTTGGTGGAAGGGTGGTGAATACAGACTTATTTGTATTCCTGGACTATTTGGCAGTAGGACCAGGCAAAACTCAACAATAAATTTGGAATGTCAGTATACCTAGGAAAAACAGATTAGCCAAATGTTTGCCTTCCTTTAAAAATGGACTATTGACTGCAGTTAGTGCTTGGAAGAAGGGACAGAAGGCATAACCACCTAAGGACGAGCTGGGTGTCTGGAGAGGAGTGGACTTCAGACTGAAGCTGGTAAGAGTTAAGATATGACTGTAACTGTCACGATGATGATGGTTAAATTACTCATAGTAAGCCCATGTGTTAAACACCTCCAGTGGACATACACCATTTTACTGATTGTTTTCAGGGCAATTTTTAAATCTCCCCAACTTAGCTGGTAAGTGGTCTTTAGGATACCTAATATTTAGGAACGTGAGGCTCAGAGGTGTTCGTGAGTTTGCCCAAATCATGAGCTGGCGAGTGAGCCACCACTTATCTCCAGGTCCGTGTGATGTTACTTTTGCACTTTTCCACCATCACACGTTGCTTTGCAAAGTGAAGTGAACTGGATGTGTGGCTGTTCAGGGCCAAGGAGACAGTGTCCTGAGCAAGTGTCTAAGAAGCCCCACAAGCAGGCAGGATGGGACAGAGCCAGAAGAACACTCAGTTCTATAAGAGAAGTGACCACCACACATATAAACCAGATCCTGAGGGATGTAGGCAGAGGCCGCTGTGAGGAATCGAGTGAGAACCCAAAGGCCTCAGAGTCAGGGTGGAAGTGCCATGAACTCAGGCACACAGTGTCAGGGAAACTCCTGAGTGAAATTGAGGGCGTGATCCTTCCTTACAAGTTGGCAAGAAAGAGCGCTGGTCACAATAAGATGGGAAAGGAGGCAGAGGAGGAGGATAAATGCCTTCTGAACAAGGCAGAACTTTCCAGCAACAGAACTGGCTGCCTTGCTGGGCAGTTCATTTTCCATCATGGGAAACATTTGAGACCGAGACCTGGCAACCATAATGCTTCAGGGACTCAGGCATCTGGTTGACCCTGATGACTGTGTGTCTCTCTTGAACTTGAGAGTCCCCATTCTAATCCCACTGCCCTGCTATTACCAGAAATTCTCATACTGACCTCGTAAGTTCATGAAATCCTAAATCCCATCACCACCAGGTAAGACTCACCCCTCATCCCAAGTGTGACCAACCCTGATAAGTTGAGAAATCTAAGAAAATCACTTTGCTCCCTAAGGTTGTGTCTCATCTTCTATAAAACAGGGATATTAATGTTTTCCTTATTAGAGTTACATTTAGAGTTAATTACATTCCTTAAGTTACATTACATTACATTAAGTTAAGTTACATTCCTTATTAGAGTTACAGCGCAGTGCCTAGGATAAGATTAATTAAATCTAAGTCACCAATCTCTTGATTCCAAAACCTCTTGGTTTGAATCATAATAGCCCTTTGTGAAATGCCCTCTAAGCATTAGCCATTTTGCTGGGCACTAGAACTGTACTGCCCAGGACGGCAGCCACACCCCATAGGCAGCTATAGAGAACTTCCACTTGACAGCAAAAATAAGAAAGTAAGACAAAGTCCATGTTCAAAGTCAAACATGGGGGAAGAATAAATGTAAAATAATCACATGCTGCTTCTATCATTGAAGGGTGTCCATTATGGCTGCAAAGGGGACCAAATCAGCGGGGTTGGAGTCAAGGCAGGGATAAGTCCAAGAACCTCATGCAGGAACGATAAATGCTTTGTGTACCTACGTGGGGGGGCTATATCCCCACAACCTTTGCTGGGATCTGCCCTGAGGGCAGTTGACACGAGAAAGGCTCAGACGCAGTGATCTCAGGTAGAATAACCGATGGGAGGCTGTGAGAGGCGCACACTAAGCCAGCAGCATCTCAAGTGCAGCCAGCAAGTCTAGCACTGGGCCACTCTCCCACAGGTCTGTTTATTCAATCAAAAATCACAAATCATGTTGACATAAACTTAATGCATAAATTTGATTCAAGTTATCCAAAGCAAGGTACCTCAAATAATCAATCATCAGAAGAAGAGATCAATAATCAATAACCAATAATCAATCAGGTACCTCAAGTAATCAATAATCAGAAGAAGGAACAGAAAGTCATGCAGGCACAGCATGTGATTACAACACAGCAGGCTTTACAAACTGGGGGCAAACGTGCCTGACTCACTTCAGGGATTTCCATCTCTGCCTGGGCAGGACTCAGGCAATGGTAAGCTTTGGTTTGCTAGGCACCAGATAACAATTTTTCAGGTTTTCTCAGCCACCAGATAACAATCAGGCTGTCTGTGGCACCTGAAGGGAGGAGCAGGATCCTGGACTCTGGTCAACAGGACCCCCAGAATCCTAACCCCGAGCCTGCTGGGTGCCAGACATCCTGTGTAGACCACCAGGCTATTGCTAAACCTCAAGGGGTTTCAGGAACTTGGACTCCTGGTCAACAATCCCTGCAGAAAGACTGGCCTAACCTACACTAACTCCCACATCCCTATAGCATGGCAGTGGAGAAAGCTCAAACACCCTTTGACCAATCACCTCCTATGATGAGATGTGGTTCTGTACATTTTAAACACGTTCTAGTTTTCTCAGCCCTCTGTAAGACCAATGAGGACACCAAGGTTCAGAGAGATGACAACATCTGACCACAGGGGTCTAGCCATGTTACTCAGGCTGGCCTTGAACTCTAGGACTCAAGAGACTCAAGTAACTAGGACTACAGGTGTGCATCACCAGCAGCTAGCTGACCTGAAATTTTAATCTCTATCAGGTTTTGTTCTTGGTCCATACGCAATGGTGTCTCAATTTAGCAGAGTCTCTTAACCCTCTTCCCTAAAACCCGTCACCATCCATCCCTTTCTTCAAATTCTCTAAGTTTCAGCAGTCACAACTACCAGGAACAGCCGTAAGGGGAAACAAGACAACTCCACACATATACTGAAACCAATCTTTCCTCCAAGCATCTCAGCCTTGCTTGTGCTAGAGCCAGGTTTAGCCCTGCCACCTCCTCTAAATGCTGCCCTGGAAGCTCTGAACGCGGCCTTTAAAACGTGTTCAGCCTTGAGTATTAATGGAGAAATAGCAATGAAGCCAGATGGATTTGTTTGTTAGAATCTGAGACTCTGGAAAACAGCTTAGAGCAACTTTAAAATAGCAACCAGGGGCATAAATACACCAATTACACAGGGTGGCCAGGGAATGTGCTGCAAACAGCAATTTATTAAAGAAAATAAAATCCCTGGTGACAGTTTTAAAATCCTCATCAAAACACTTTTTGTCGAAAAGCAATATTTTTACAGTTCTTATTCCCTGGCTAAAAATGTGTGTTCCTTCTTAAATAGTGCTTTAGAAGCCCAGGTCCAGCCCAGGAGACCAGCTGCTGACATCACCCTGCTTCACAAAAAGTGAATTGTTCAGCCTCCAGGAAAATAAAGTGTAGTCTGACTTCCTCAGAGCCAGGGTAGGGAAGGGACCACGCTGTCTCTTTATCTTTCGTGTGTGTGTAGCTCTTGGTGTGATTTGATTTTGAAGATCACCACCAGCCCAGGAGTTTTTCCCCCCATGAGTTTTTAGGGGAGGGGTTCACCTAAAAGAGCAGGCCATGGGCAGTGCCTGTGGCTCAAAGGAGTAGGGCGCCAGCCCCATATGCCGGAGGTGGTGGTTCAAACCTGGCCCTGGCCAAAAACTGCAAAAAAATAAATAAATAAATAAAGAGAAGGCCATGTCTGCTATCACTCAGTGGGCCAACTGACTGGACATGGGGGAGAGTGTCCTCAGAGCCATCTCTCTCCCCAGACCCCCATTCCAATTCCTCCTCTCCTAGCCAATCCTCTGAGCCAGGATTAGTTTATTTCATTTCCTCTGCTTTTATTTTTTCCTTAAAGAGGGATAGACTAGACTTGGAATCCCTGCAGAAGGAAGAGAAATTGGAGAAAAAAAAGAGAGAGAGAGAGAGAGAGTCCCTATCTCTGTCTGGCCTCTGAGCAACGTACCTCCGATACAGTCCATCAGAGCTTTCCTGTTGCAGAAAATGATGGTTTCCTAGCACAATCCAGCCGATCTCAGTCCCTTTCCTCTTTATACAGTTGCCCTGCTGTTATTCTTGCTTGGTTAAGTGCCTTGTTGCTGGAACCTCAGAGAGGAGGTAGGAAGAAAGTAAGAAAAAGCAAGACCATCCTGCCACACTTCTGTCAGTATTTACTGAGCAGCTATGCACCAAGTCGCTCTATAGCGTGCATAGTCCTATTAACCCAATACATCCTCTGCCCTCCAGGAGCTTACAGACCAGCCTCCAGCAAGCAAATCGCTTAAGTATATAATTTTTTAAATACAAGTTACATCAAGATAAGGGCTATCAAGGAAGCAGGGTACTGTGGTAGAGAACAACAAAGCAGTTCCTTCCTAGATGATGCTCCAGGGGAAGGCCTGTCTGAGGAACTGGCATTTGACTTCTGGTCCAAACAACAAGGAGGCGGCCACATCCACAACAGTGCACGCCAAGAGTCCACATTTCAAAAGGGACAGGGTGTAGTGACAGGGGAAATGCACGTGGCAGGGCACAGTGAGGATGGGGGCACAGAAGATTTAGGTATGATCCAGAAGTGACACAAAGTTCTCTGTGATCAGAAGTCACCTGGAAGAACCCGGTGAGATCACACCAGGGAAGAGGGCCACATGAACCATGAGAAGGGGTCTGGGTTTCATTTTAAGTCCAGTGGAAAGATGTGGAGGGTTTTAAGTAGAAGAGTGACAGTCACACTCGTAATTCATGGAGCATCCATTTGAGTTGGGCAGGAATTGAGCTGAGATGGGTTAGGAAGTGCTCCTGGTGACTTACGATGGGATGATGGCAGCAAAGAAGAATAAAAGCCTCGAGTCAGTCCGCACGCACGTGGCGGTGGAAACCACAGCCCTGGCAGCTGACGAGGCTGTGGGGAGGGGTGTTGGGGGCAAGGACGGGGGACCCAAAAAGGACTCCCAGGCTTTTACGCTGGCCCACTCAGTGAAAGATAGAGACTGTTATGTGACGGGGAAGACTCAGATAAATGGGACCTTTTTTGAATTCATAAGGGCATTAGTAAGGGAGAATCCACAATTTTTAACCATCACAGGGTTTAAAAATGTCTCTGGGACGTTTTAAAGTGTCATGTGGGCAGTTGGAAAATGTGAGGCTGGAAGAAGGAGACCCAAGCTGCGGAGGCCAGGCTGGGAGCCCCAGAGAGATCTGAAACCAGGAACGGGAACAAGATTATCCCCAGAGGGGAATGGAGCAGCCAGGGGACAGTCCTGGGGAGCATCAGACACTGGAAAGGAGAAAAAGGGGAACCCTTAAATATTTAATTATAACAGGAAATTGTGAGCTCCAGTGAAATTAGTCTGTAGGACACTGCAATGGTAGTAACATGACATTACAGATCTGTCCAGAATGTGCGCCCTCAGGAGTGGGTTCCAGGGTAAACCATGAACTTTAGTTAATATCAACATATCAACACTCATTCATCACATGTGACAGATACACCACACTCATTCAAGATATTAACAATAGGTGTCGTGCAGGGGTGAGGTGGGCAGAGGCCATCTGTGGGCACTTCCTGTACTTCCTGCCCAATTTTTCTATGCACCCAAAACTACTTTAAAAAAATAGTCTATTAATTTAAAAAGAAGAAAGCACAGTCTTCAGGACTTGGCTCAAAGAAAAACAAAACAGAAAAGGGTCAGAGGCATTACTGGAAAGGGAAATAATGTAGATGCACTTTGAAGAAAAAAAACAACCCTATTCTTCTAAGTCTGGCTTGAGTGCAGCACAGATCAAAGATCCAAGAAAAATCCGTGGCTGCCAGCCTCTACTCCACAACTCGAAATCATTCCTTAAAGGATTTGAGAATATGGCAAAGAACATTCTTGATCAATCACAGTAAGATCAATCGCAAAACATCCGTATTTGCCCCTATTCAGACCAAGGCACGTTTTCGCAGGCCAGTCTTTTATTGCCAATCAAAACTAGACTGAAATTTCTACTCAGGACCTTGGGCTCTTTAGTGAATTTGGATGAAACCACTTGACTTTTCTGAGGTTAACTTTCAATCACTTATGGAATGGGGGGAACATTTATCCCATAGGCTTGCTGTGAAAATATGGCACTGGAGGGTGGCGCCTGTGGCTCAAAGGAGTAGGGCACTGGTCCCATATGCAGGAGGTGGTGGGTTCAAACCCAGTCCCGGCCAAAAACTGGACATCATGTTAAGTGCTTTATAGCCATTATCTCATTCAGTCTCTGCAACAGCCCTGTAAAATAACCATTCTTAGCCTGATCGGGAAACCGAGACTCAGGGAGGCTCAGTGACTCACCCAAGACCACACAGCTGATAATGGGCAAAAGCAGGATGTGAACTTAGTGTAGCCCATTTTCACAATTCTCGCAAATGCCTACGTATAGACTGCCTATGTCAGCATAAAGAGCCTTGTAGGTAAAATCTTAATCTTTCATCTCACATTTACGTTGCTAATCTATGTCGGACTTAGTTTACATCAGTGGTCTAGGTGGGCTATAATGTGTAGGTAGGTTACAAAGTGGCCTAAGCTGGGAGGAAATGAGGATGAAGCTGCCTGAGCACTTCCTAAGATTTGGAAGGAAGTGATGATTCCTTGATTTTTCCTGTATGGTCTCAAGAAGTAAATAAATAAAACCAGTGTGGTCCTTTAGACCTTCCAAACCTACTACCACTGCCCCCAGCTGTACCTAACCATGCAGATAACCTTGTGGACCACACAGACGCCTCTCCCTGGGTCTAACTCCCTCCCCCTCAATGATTCCTGGATGGAAGTCCATTGCTTTTATGCAAAAGCTTACCCAATCCCAAACACGTGTCCTTAAACCGATGGTTAGGGTAAGAAGAATCACACTGAGTCTTCCCTTCTATTTCTCAATTATTTATATAATGAACCTACAAGTGTTATTTGATGGGTTTAAGGAAAAAATGGTAGGGATCTGAAAAATAACTATCATTGAGACATTACATTCTTTCTTAAGGAAATAATTCACCTTTCACAATTTCTTTTCTCAGGTGGCACCTGTGGCTCAGTGGGTAGGGCACCAGCCCCATGTACCCAGGGTGGCGGGTTGTACCTGCCCTGACCAGCTAAAAGAAACAGCAGTGGCAACTGCAACAAAAACAGCCAGGCATTGTGGCGGGCACCTGTAGTCCCAGCTACTCAGGAGGCTGAGGCAAGAGAATTACTTAAGACCAAGGGTTAGAGGTTGCTGTGAGCTGTGATGCCACAGCACCAGGGTGACAGAATGAAACTCTATCTCAAAAAAAAAAAAAAAAAAAAAAAAGGAAGAAAATTTTTTTTCTTTTCTAAGAATGGAATTCTTGATGAGCCCACAAACCCCTAATAGAGGGAGACCTTGTATTAATATTTTGTCACAGACTATCCATTTCAGCCATCCCCGTAAGTCCCATGGAGCAAACCATTCCCACTTGAGCTGTGTAGATGACACTCTAAATGAATGATGATGCTGTGACTTCACAGCCACACACACACACTTTCGTAGGGGTTTTGCAGTCTTTTTTTCCTTACAACCAAATTGAATCATTTTCTAGAACATTTAGTGAATTTTAGAGCTCCAAGCAAAAGAATTAAATACGGGGTTTTCCTAGAGACCCTCAGCTTCCCAGACTTCATATGAAAGAGAGAGACAGGGACAGAGAAAGAGAGGGACAGAGAGAGAGAAAGAAGCAGGCAAAACCCTTGGTTAACTCTGATATACTTGGAAAAGGCAGATCACTAGGAAATGCAGCAAAAATAAAATAAATGAAAAGCCTACCAGGAGGCTCTGAGAACAAGGAGCCGCCTTGTGCTGGGGCCAGCAGAGGCTCTCCAGCACTTCGTCAGCAGGGCTCCAGCCAACCTGGGAAGCTCACTTTTATAAAGCTGGCCCTGGGCATTCCAGAGCAAGATGTGGCCCAGCAGTCTGCCTGCTCCTTAGCTGCTTCACAGGAGCTGACAAGGTGGCCTGGCTGGCTCACCCGAGAGCCATGGCAAAGCACGGACTTGTAATTTACATCCTGGTGATGACCTTGCTCCTGGACCAGACCGCCAGCCTCCCGTCCAGATTAAAAGCTAGGAAGCACAGCAAACGCCGGGTGAAAGGTAACAGGGGTTCTTCACCTCACAAAATTCTAAGCCTACCCAGAGTGGGGAGGTGCTGGACCGTGTTCACTCCCAAACCGCTCCATGGAATTGAGTGACCTTTTAATTCTCCAGGACAGCTTGCTATTTAAAAGATTTGTGTAGTTGGGACTTTTTTTTTTTTTTTAACAGAAAATACTTATTAATGTTAAAAATTTCTACTTTGTATATCTTTTGTTAGGTGGGCTTAGGTATGCACAATGTTCTTCAGAGGGATCTCAGGGGGTTACATGAACATCTGGTATTATGAATGATATGGAGCAGGCAGAACATATTGATCAAGGTAGTACACTGTTTTATTTACCAATATTGAGTAACTCAGTTCAAATGTATTTAAAAGATGACTATAATCCTATTAAATATTTAACTGAGGATAGAGTTATTGGTAATTGTGACTTCACTTTTTGTCATTGGTTATCTTGTAGGTATATTTGCATGTGTCTGGCAGTGCAAGGACAGTCTATATTTAAACTTTTTCATGTACAGACAGAGAAATTGTCTTTAGCTTAAAAATATATCAGTATGCAAAGTTATATAACATTTGAAGACATTTGGGGTACAAAGTTGAATCTGTAACAAACCCAAACTTAGGGTGGCTTCCTTTAGGTTAACAGGTAAATAATAATTACAAAGAACAAAGGCAATTTCTTTGCAATGGACTAAAAACAAAGCAAAAATAGAAAAAAGCAGCAAAATTCAGGGTGTTTTATCTCATCCTTACTCATTTTTGTATTAGGATATTAGGTCCCATCCTGACACTATTTCCTTATCAGCTTCGCATCATTAGTAGAAGACACCAAAAAAAAAATAAAAATAAAAAACCTACAAGGTTAATATCTTCCTTTGGCATGACAGACTGCTCATGGAAGCTTATCTTCTTTCATTTTAATGATTATAAGGTACCCTCTTCCCAGGGTATTTATTCATAAAAGTTAGGTCCGGAGCAAGGTTTCTTAAGTAGAATCTTGTTTTCCTTATAAAAGATTATACCTCCATCTTTGAATGAAGGATTAAAATAGTTCTCATGAGTACATGAAGTACATGGCTACAGATATGATCAGGGGAAGAGAGGACAGTGGGCAATGTGGCATATTTTGCCTGCCAGCGTTTCTTCACCACTGGAAGGGAGGGGAGAAATGGTCACCACCCAAATAGGGATGTGGGGAGGGCTCTGAATATGTGAATTTGTGTGTGTGTGGCTGGGGGGTGCCTTCTGAACTAATTGCAGTTTAGATTATGTCCTGGTTACCCAAGTACCTCTCCCCCTTTCCCCACCCTGCTTCCTTCCCATATACATGCATTTTTTTAATACTGGGTATACATATCTTAAATATCAAAAGTTTCTAACTTTTTTTTTTTTTTTTTTTGAGACAGAGTCTCACTCTCCCTTGGTAGAGTGCTGTGGTATCACAGCTCACAGCAACCTCAAACTCTTGGGCTTAAGCGATTCTCTTTCCTCAGCCTCCCAAGTAGCTGGGACTTCAGGCGCCTGCCACAACACCTGGCTATTTTTGTTGTTGTTGTTGTTGTAGTTGTCATTATTTGTCAGGCCCAGGCCGGGTCTGAACCTACCAGCCCCAGTGTATGTTTAAAGTTGTTGCTAACTTTTCATCATTAGGTCCAAGAAAGTAAATTCTATAAGAGACAAAGCAATAAACTTGCCCAGAAGTCCTTTCCCCCACCCACCCACATGCTTTTAAAATATTTTAAGTAGCTTGAAATAGATAATACCCAAGTTTATGAAATCAATAGCAAAAGGTGGCTGGGCGCAGTGGTTCATGCCTATAATTTTAGCACTTTGGGAGGCAGAGGCAGGAGGATCACTTGAGGCCAGGAGATTAAGACCAGCCTGAGCAATGTAGTGTGACAAAAAAATTTATTTACAAAAAAGTAAATAAATTAGCTGGACATGGTGACATATGCCTGTAGTCCCAGATACTTGGGAACTGAGGCAAGGGATTGCTTGAGCCCAAGAATTATAGGTCTCAGTGAGCTATAATGACAACACTGCACTCCAGCCTATCTTGGGGTTGGGGGGAAAGGTGAACACCATCTTCTCTCTCCTGATCCTCATAATAGGATTATGCACTATTAATTGTTGGGTGATAATATTCCAAGAGTCTTTTAAATGCACAATTAAAATGGATATTTTTAACAAAATAAGTCTTGATTATGGAAAATGTTTGCCAGGCAAATGAATTTATTTCACCTATTAAATATTGGGTAGCTGTCAATATAAGGTATAATTCATTTCTATTAAAAGCTGCATATAGCCCACGGGTCACATGGGTCATGACTTAATCTGTTCCTTTCTTGTGGATTTTGTATGGTTTCCAATATATCTTTTTTTGATTCAACATTCCCAAGGAATTGCTTTGTGCACATATACTGAACTCCATGCTAGACTATTATGATACATTTATAAAAGTAAAATGGGAGGTTAATCATACTTTCTCATTATCTCTTCAAATAGTCACATTAATCTGTGCTCTGATCTTCGATGTCTGACAGTGCCCATTCCCACACACCCGGACAACCCAACATCCTTGTCATTCCCTCTGGGAACTATTTCTGCACTCCTATCCTGAACTTACTTCTTAAGAACAGCAATGATAAAAGGAAATAAACCTTTCCTTGGGACTCAGAATGGCAATGGAATGATTTAGCTAGCTCTAAACACAAGATTTCCCTGGTACCTATTCTATAGGTACGAACAAATTATGCGTTGCATTAATGAATAAAATATTTTTACAGTGAAAGAGGCATGTAATGTATTCCCTTTGTTCCCTGCAGACAAAATACATCCACATTAGCTACAAAGGATGGAAGTCAAAGCCAAATCACCTGGATAAGGACTTCTATAATAATCTCCCAGGAGCCTGATATTAATTCATGTGTTTTCATGTTAGATACAATGTTTATCATCTCCCAGTGGAGGCTACTTATTTAAATAGAATGAAACAGAAAGTTGAGAAGGCTGGGGGACGACATTGGTGGAGCTGACAATTTATAACTTGGCAGCAGCCTTTGCAAGCCTGGCCTCCAACAGCTGATGGTCTCATACTCTGAATACACTCTTATATTTATTTTGGATTGAATAGTCCCAAGAGAAAATCTCTGGGTATTTCTGAGCTGAGCTTTGCAAATTGAGGCTCAGTATGAAGTGAAACAGAGGTGGGGGCTGCCCTTGGATACTCCAGAAGACATTTTCCTAACTCAAAGGTAGAGGAAGCACCTGGCTTGTGAAGCATATGTTTATAGGAACAGTGAGTTAGTACATTTGGATTTTAGACTGCCCTGGAAAATCCAGTAAGGAACCCAGACTCTCTGTGTGGCACCACAAAGAGGCAGCTGAGGATGGTTCATATCAAGCTTTAAGTATCTTCTCTGCCTGGGGCTATGTGCTAGGGACCAAGGAGGTAGAGGTGATGGCTGTGCAGAGCAGACGGGAGGGATGGCAAGAGAACAGACTTGAAGTCAGGAAAGTCACATCCCAACACTGCACCTTACCAGCTGGGTGACCTTCTGCAGGTTAATTCAGGCTTCTATGCCTCTATTTCTTCTTCTGGGAAAGGGAGAGATTGACCGTGCCTAACTCATGGAAAAAAATGAAAGAATTAATCTCTGGCAGACAGGATATGGTGGCTTTTAATATTTTTTGTTTTATTATAATAACTACCTTTGAAGAACTCACAAGCTGTCAATTTCTAAGAGAGTGCCTATTGGTCCTAGAATTTAGATTTAGCCAAAGTTGCACATTTTCTGCCATTTACTATAGCTACGGTTGATAAAGAACAGTCATGAAGAGTCCTTAGCCTCATCCATGAACACTGGAAACTAAGTAAGTTGCTTTTCCCTAATATAGATGTGTTTTTACATGGACATAGGAGCCACCATATCTGAGGCATCAACTGTTTGGAGGATAACTTGGGACAGGGGACCTGGGGACATGAATAAGTCCGACTTCTGCCACTTATCCGTGTAGTCACTTTCTTCATAGGGCTCATCATCATTCTTCAATGGAAATCTCACTTTTCTCCCTCCATAGCTGTTTTTGAAGAGCAAATGAAAATGTCGTAAACATGTTTTATATGGCGTAAAGTGTGCATTCAGTCATTAGCATGGGAAGCATCAGAAGTACCATAGAAATAAAGTGAGTAAAATACATTCAATAAAATACAGGAAAGTTTTCTGGAGAGAAATAATCAAATTTCAAAGAAAGGTTAGCAAAAGGGATACTACTTTAGAGGATAATCAGAAAAGTCTTCTCAGAAGAGGAGATATTTAACCTTGGTAAGAATAAGGCAGGTGCCAGGATTACAGTGATCCAGGCAGAAAGGGGAGTCAGAGCTCCCTCAGATGCGTCTGAAAGTCAACAAACTGGAAACCACACAATGGGGCTGCAGAGATGGGTGGGAGGTGTGTCCATCTCACAGAAGGAGCTTCTAGTCTTATCACCCCCACTAAGCGCTTCTAAGTCTTCTTGCCCACATTATCTTCCCCCACTGTTTCATGGACACTGGGCTTGGTTTCTTCCAAACCACTATGGCCTTGGATTCTACATTCCAAAGCTTCATTTGATTTTAAACATATGCTTTTCATTCTTCCTACCCCATCTACCCTCAAACTCCCTCCAGAAAAGGATGGTGATCTGAAGACTCAAGTTGAAAAGCTCTGGAAAGAAGTCAATGCCTTGAAGGAGATGCAAGCCCTGCAGACAGGTGAGACCTCGTTCCATCGGGGCCTGTCCCAAGAGGGATGAGAAAGATCCAAGGTGATCATCAGTGGGTGAGACCTCGCTTCATTGACGCCTGTCCCAACAGGGATGGGAAGATCAAAGGCAATCGTCAGTGGTTTAAAATCATACCCAGACCACTTACTGAGTTCTCTGTGATATATTTTTAAAAGAAAAGTTGACAAACCAGAGATATGTCCCAAAAGCTGGGAGATGATTGCTTTGAGAAATCAGCTGGACTTGGCTACCCCGTTCTCCTCTATATGGGTGGTATAGAAATAGGAATTCAGAAATATATTTTATAATAAAAGTCAGCCCATAATTATTCTCTACAGGATAATGAAATAGAGAAAGGCAAATACTAAGTGACTGAAATGATCAGCATTGATCAGATGCTAAGCAGGTGCCTATTAACTCACTTGGGCCACATTCGGCATTAGATGCACCTGGGAAGACACTGGTTAGAGCCACAGTTTGTCAATAGTGCAGCTTCTAGTGCTCCTTTTCCATGAGAGTGGTGCTCCCAACAGTCTAGGCAGCTGAGGATACCACTCTAGGAAACATCCTATAGGATGTGAGAAAATGAGAGCTCCTCTGGACAGGTGCATGAACAGCCCTGGTTTACAAGCTCATACCCTCAGAAGCCAACATGCTTTGTAGCAGCTCCAAAAGCAGAGTGTTAAGATTCCCCTCAAGAGACCTGCCCAATTATACGTTACCACCTTCAAGGAAGACTGAAGTTACGGCTTTCCTTCAAAACACATTTATAACTCCCAGGCCACATGTATGTTACTGACCTGAGGTCATTAGCAATGTTGCCTGGTAACAAGAGTAACATACTCTCTTTATGAGGTTTCTAAAACAGAATTAGTAAATTAAAGGAAGGTCAAATGCTCTTGTAGAAGAGTTTTGTTAACGTTTTACCCAAAGTCAGGCACTATAAATTCTTGAGCTAGTCTCTGTTGCCTGAGTTCAAGTGCAGAGGAATCACCATAGTTCACAGCAACCTCGCATTCCAGGACTCAAGCGATCCTCCTGCCTCAGCCTCCCAAGTAGCTGGGACTACACAGGCATGCACCAATGCACTCAGCTAACTTTTCTATTTTTAGTAGAGATGGGATCTTGATTGTGCTCAGGTTGGTCTCGAATTCCCTGTCTCAAGTGATCCTCAAGTGATCATCCTCCCTTGGGTTCCCAGACAGCTAAGATTACAGGTGTGAGCCACTTCACACAGCCTATGAATTTCTTACATGGATACATTAATTGTATAATTTATGGTTATCCTTTGACAAGTTAAGCTATGACAATCATCCTCATTTTATAGATGGAAAAAGCAAGGCACAAAGAAATGAAATACACAGCCAGTTAATGTCAGAGGTGAGACTTCAACCCAGGCACTGTGGTCCTGGAGCCTGAGTTGGCAATGCCTGTGCTGTAAGGCTGTTTCTATGTTTGCTTTCTCCTGAATAACCTAAACAATATTACCAGGGTTTTGTTAGCTGCTTAAGAAAACCACTTCCTCTCCACACTTAGGGTCAGACTTCTTTTTTTTTTTTTTTTTTTTAATAATTATAAAATACAACCCATTTCCAGAAATGCAACACATAATTTAACTACATAAATTAGCAAGCATTTATTTGTACTTCAAAGCAGCACAAGGCTGAAAGTCATGTTCTGAGGGTAGGGCAGACCTGGGTTTGTGTAGTTAAGGTCTTAACATGCTGGATAAATCACATTTACATGCAAAGTGGTGACAAGTAACTTCTAAGCCTTAATAGCCTGATGTGTGAAAATGAGGATAGTAAAATACCACTTCATGGGCTGTCAGCACTATTGACATATGAGTTCATTTACGTACAATACTTAGCATAGTGCCTGGCACACACAAAAATCTTCAGTAAACACTAACTCATTATCATCATAATCATACATCATTCATTCCACACATATTTATTACTGTCTGCTGGGTCTAGCATTAGTGACAATACACTCAAAAAAAATCTTAATATGTCAAATTTCACCTCTTCCCAGTCTGTCTCCGAGGAACAAAAGTTCACAAGAAATGTTACCTCGCTTCAGAAGGCCTAAAGCATTTCCATGAAGCCAATGAAGACTGCATTTCCAAAGGAGGGACCCTGGTCATCCCTAGGAACTCCGACGAAATCAATGCCCTCCGAGACTATGGTAAAAGTAGCCTGCCGGGGGTCAATGACTTTTGGCTGGGCATCAATGACATGGTCACGGAAGGCAAGTTTGTTGATGTCAATGGCCTGGCTATCTCCTTCCTCAACTGGGACCGTGCACAGCCCAACGGTGGCAAGCGGGAAAACTGTGTCTTATTCTCCCAGTCCACTCAGGGCAAGTGGAGTGATGAGGTCTGTCGCAGCAGCAAGAGGTACATATGTGAGTTCACCATCCCTTCATAGGCCCTCCTGGAATGCCTCTTCCAAGCAGGATGGGACACAATTGATACGTTGACGGTCCTCAAGAGTAACTCAGAGATCCACGTCCATAGCAGTACAACAGAGCCAGCCAATTTTGATAACACACATTTCGTGGTGAATTTTGCCCTCCAGGGACACAGGGGATTAGAAAGTATGGTTGGCCAAAGTCAAGCAAATACAATTACTGCAGCCACAGTAAAGTTCCTCCCCCAACCATGTCTCTTTGTATCAATCCAGCCATGTGCACTCTGTTAAAGTGACTTCTTTGAAGGGAGCTATCAAAGCCTTCTCTCTTTCCTACTCCCTCTTACTTGGACAAACACAGCCTATTAAAAGAAACACAATTGCCCTGCATTGCTTCAATCTAGAAAAGCAAGCTTAGGCTACCTGGAAGATGTTGACTTGAATGTTTAGTGCGTATCTGGCCAATGACAATTCCCTAGGTCAGAGATTCTTAGGTGCTGTACCACCCCCCAATTTTTCACGCCCTCATGCTCAATCCATTCCATCCTGGCAATAATGTACTGTTCACCCTTTACCTTTCTACAAGTTACTTCCTCTCCTTATCAGAACACAAACATCTGAAGAGATTCTCATTGAACTCTTTTTTTCTTGAGTTCCCCATATAACTCTTTTGGAAGTCTCCAGTCAAGATCCCAAAGGAATTCCAAAGCAACATATTTGATTGACTTCTATTCCCAGCATTGTGTGACAACTTGTAACCAAAATGCATAACCCTAAGAAGATCAACAGCAGAAGATTGTATGGGAAAAGAAAATAGAAAAGATAATCTACATTTGTTTTGCTTTGGCACTTATACTCTCTTTCGCTATGACATTGAGGTTGGACTTTATATCTGTTAGTTCCCTTTTCTGACATTCTTTATATATTTAATACATAATGATGGTTGAAAAATATATAAGTCTGTTAGGGGCAACCTAGCTTTGGAAGGGGAAAATTTTATTTAAGTAACACTCTTTTGGAGTCACACATATATTATCCTTCCTTCTGCCAAATGCTTTCCCCATTAAGTTGTTTAACTAGATTGTACGGAATAACTCCATTGCTTAACATTAAATTACAACAAAGTCTAGGTTTGGGGGAAGTAAGCTAAAGCAAAAAAAAAAAAAAAATCTAAATATATTCTGTTCTTCAAACAAATGTATTTCTTTTTCTTTAAATGCTGAATGTGTTTTGTGAACAATATCCTGCTCTGCAAACTTTACATGTGCTTCAAATTAACTTTTAGTTCTTTTCATTGCATAATAATAAAGCCTGAATTCTGATCAACCTGGATGTGCTGGGATGTTGATTATTGTCATTCAAACTGCTTTGGGAGAGTCTGGAGGGAAAGAAACCTTGAATTTAATCAAACTGGTGATTCAGAGGTACTCAGAGAACAATTTTAGCTAGATACAAAGAGACATGGTTGGGGGAGGAACTTTAAAAAAACAGTGTGGCTACTGTAATTGTATTTGGTTTACCTTGGCCAACTCCCTCCTTTAACATAACTAGAGTCTTAAAGATAACAACAATAGACTGGGTGTGGTGGCTCATGCCTGTAATTGTAGCACTTTGGGAGGTTGAGGCAGGTGGACTGTCTGAGCTTAGGTGTTCCAGACCAGCCGAGTGAGAAGGAGGCCCCATCTCTGGTAAAAATAGAAAAACTAGCCAGATGCTGTGGCAGATACCTGTAATGTCAGCTACTCAGGAGCCTGAGGCAGGAGGATGGCTTTAGCCCAAGAGTTTGAGGTTTCCGTGAGCTATGATGCCATGGCATTCTACTCAGGGTGACTGAGTGAGACTCTGTCTCAAAAAAAAAAAAGATAATAATGAAATAGTAGACATTAATGAGTAGTGATCTCATCATGCTTTAAGTAGTATGCTAAATTTTATATAATTCTCATTCATTGGTTTCAGAGCAACCCCAAGAATTATGCTCCGGAATTATTTCATATTATAGAAGAAAATAAATGTAAGAGAGAGGTGTAATGAATTGCCCTAAATCACAGTCCAGGAAGTATTGGGATTATGACCGGAACTTAACAAGCTGACTGAGATGTTACATCCTTAGCAAGTGTGGAGGAGCTATGACAAAGTGACGCTTATTCAGACAGGTGGTAGGGTTGTATTCTAATCCATTTTCTCAATTTCTTCCTCTGAGACCATCAGCTGACCATGAGAAGACATTTAGTCTGAGGCCTCTGCATGGAGGAAGGTGTCTGCTCTTCTCCCCCTTTTGCAAGGGCTGAATAAAGCCAACCACACTTCACACAAGGGTGTTGAGTTGGCATCTTCTGGGCACCTCTTGTAGCTCAGTTGGTAGGGTGCTGGCCACATACACCCAGGCTGGTGGGGTCAAACCTGGGGTGGGCCAGCTAAACAACAATGACATTTGCACCAAAAAAAAAAAAAAAAAAAAAAAATAGCTGGGCGTTGTGGCGAATGCTACCTGGGAGGCTGAGGCAAGAGAATCGCTTAAGCCCAAGAGTTGGAGGTTGCTATGAGCTGTGACACCACGGCACTCAACCCGGGGCAACAGCTTGAGACCCTGTCTCAAAAAAAAAAAAAAGAAGAGTTGGCATCTCCCGAAGATGGTTTAGACAAGATCATCCTTCCCAAAGCACCCCAACCAGAAAAGAGCAAGAGAAGAAAGAATTCAAAGGTGAAAGTTAGTGTGAGGAAATCAGGACTAGTTAGCAAGACAAAGAGATTATTGGAAACTGCTAGACTGGGAGGAATGGATTAAGAGGGGAACTGGCTTGCCCTGGGTTAAACTCATGACCTTGACCTTATTACCTAACCAACAAATCAGCCAAAAGCTACATCCATGAGATTCACTAACCTGGACATCTGTTGACCACTATCTAGGAAACAACTGGTCTTCAGTCAGGAAAGAAAAATAGGTTTTAACGGGGCCTGATGTGGTGGCTGTTGCCTGTAATCCTATCACTCTGGAAGGCTAAGGTGGGTGTATCTCTTGAGCTCAGGAGTTTGAGACCAACTGGGTAAGAACAAGACAAGACCCCCACCTCTACTAAAAAGAGAAAAAAACAAAAAAAACAAAAAAAACTAGCCAGCATTGTGGTGGATGTCTGTAGTACCAGAGATACTTGGGAGGCTGAGGCAAGAGAATCACTTGAGCCCAGGAGTTTGAGGTTGCCATGAGCTCTGATGCCATGGTACTCTACCCCGGGCAACAAAGTGAGACTCAGTCTCAGGACAAAAAAAAAAAAAAAAAAAAAAAAAGGTTTTAACTTTCATGCTAATTCTTACATCTTCAAAGATCCATCTTGAAGCCATGGCAATTAGCAAAGTCACAAGTTCACAGTAGGAGGATGTCAGCATTTGCATCATGAAAGTGTCATCCTTAAGGCAAATGGCCACCTTCTCAAAGATGTCACTTAAATTCAAAACCCAGTCCAGGTCCTACAAGCCCTACCAGGAAGCTAATTCTAACATCAGATCCCACAGGGCTGGGATGACTCTAACAAGCTTCCCAGGGATGCCAAGTCTGGACCACAGACCGCAGTTTGAGCAGCGAAGTCTCTGATCGCAGCTCTTCTGTTTCTTTTCAGCATGAACATCAAGGGTAGGATCATAGCGTTCATCTGAGTAAAGAACTACACAGAGACATTTTTCTACCTACCAAAGATGCTTCCATCCATGCCATTAAGTGAAGTAACAAGTAAAAAATCAATAACGGAAAGATAACATCAGTAATGGAGACTCGAATCCAACAGTGATTTGAAGGCGAACTGACTTATTGTAAGGCTAGATAGCTCCTTCCTCTTCCCTAGCATTGCTGAACAGCATTTCTTATCTAAAAGTAAAGTTAGAAAACCCACCCTGATCTCAGAAAAGCAAGAACTTTCATAGCATCATCACAAAAGGCACATCCAACAAATGAAACACACCACAATTTGGCCTTTGGAGTACACAGTAAAGAATGCCATGTTTTTTTAGCTAGGTAAGCATCTTATTTAATCTGATGCAAGATATCCAAAGGAAGGCTCGGTACCCGTAGCGTAGTCGTTATGGCGCCAGCCACATACACCAAGGGAGTCGGGTTCGAACACAGCCTAGACCAGCTAAATAATAATGACAACAAAAACAAAAAATAGCCAGGCGTTGTGGCGGGTGCCTGTAGTCCCAGCTACCTGGGAAGCTGAGGCAAGAGAATCACTTAAGCCAAGAGTTGGAGGTTGCTATGGGCTGTGATGCCACAGCACTCTACCCAGGGCAACATAGTGAGCCTCTGTCTTAAAAAAAAAAAAAAATCCAAAGGATGGTTACTATCTGGAAAGCACTGTGCTAGGAAATGTGGAGAGAGAGGAGGTGAATTCTAGCACAGAGGAGGGCCAGACTACCTACTAGGGCAGGGGTGGCAAACACGCGGCTAGAGCCGTATGCGGCTCTTGGCCAAAATGAATTTCAGCTCTTTGCCTCTTATCATTATTTTGTATACTGTGGCTCTTTGCCAAGTTTGGATTTTGTTATGCTGCTTCTGAGTAGGGACCTCTGAGGAGCGATCTCCGAGCGCGTAGTCGAACTTGTTCTCCACCCCTGTACTAGGGTCTGTGAAGAGGTGAATGACTCCACTTACATACAGCAGGTAACTGACACAAACTGACACCCACAAAATGGAGGGTCTAAATACATTTCTGCAAAAGAAATACACTGATAGTCAAAACTGTGTGCACATGTGAGCGAGCACAGCTGACGCTCTTGTTCCTGATTTGGTAGAGGGATCCTTAGCTCAAGCTGAGCCAACTGGATTCCTTTTCAGGAACTATCATCTGGACACCTGGAGGCAATGGAACACATTCTGCCCACGTGCTAACTAGAGACAAAGAAAATTTAGGGCTTCTGGCAGAATTACATCTAAACGTAAATGTTCAGTAGTTATTTAAATGAATGCTCTGTTTTTTATTTTTCTTTTTTGTAAATAACCATGCTAACTATCTTTATGATCAACATTTTCAAGTTAAAAATTAAAGTTAATCTGGTTAAAATTAATTTAAAATTAATCACATTTGTGCAGTTAATTGTGTGTGTGTGGTTCATTTCATTTTAACTTCAGATTTTTGTCACCCACCCCCTTAGGATAGATTTTCAGAAGTGAAATTATGGAATCAAAGGAGAGGAGAAATTGTGCTTGGTTTATTTCCAAAAGGATTGTTTCATTGTGCTTGGTTTATTTCCAAAAGGATTATGCCAAGTGAAGAGGTGGCAGAATGCTGCCAACTTTGAAGCCACCCAGTCATGGGTTTCAATCCCAGCATCCATATCCATGAGCTCTGTGATCTACAACAAATTGTGCCCCCTCCCTGAATATTTTCCCAATTTGTAAATAAATAATGTAAGGAGATGAACAAGATTGATAATAGTAACCTCACAAATTTGTTAGGAGTCAGGTTGGCACTGTGGCACACACCTGTAATCCCAGCTGCTTGGGAGACTTTGGAAGGAGGGTTATTTATTTATCTATTTATTGAGACAGAGTCTCACTTTGTGGCCCTGGTTAGTGCCATGGCATCATAGCTCATAGCAACCTCAAACTCTTGGGCCCAAGAAATCCTCTTGCCTCAACCTCCCAAGTAGATGGGACTGGCAGTACCCACTGAAACATTCAGCAATTTTTACAGATGGGGGTCTCACTCTTGCTCAGGCTGATCTTGAATTCCTAAGCTCAAGCATTCCACCCACCTCAGCCTCCCAGAGTGCTAGGATTATAGGCATGATTATAGGCCACTGTGCCCTGCGGAGGAAGGTCATTTTAACCCAGGGCTTGGAGACCAGCCTGGGCAACATAGCAAGATCTTGTCTCAAAAAAAGCAATCTCAGGCGGTGCCTGTGGCTCAGAGAAATAGGGTGTTGGCCCCATATACCGGAGGTGGCGGGTTCAAACCCAGGCCTGGCAAAAAAGTGCGAAAAAAAATAAAGCAATCTCATCTTTGTGTTAAATATAAACAGAGTTGATTTTTTTGATAATAGTTGATTTGACAAATACATATTAGTCATTTGTTTAAGCTAAGAAAAAGCCCCAGGGGGAGGAGGGTAGTGCTTAGAAGAAGCCTCACAATGGAAGGAACACTGTCATGACATTTGATACGTTCATTTGGGTTACACAAATCCAAGGCGTGCTAAGAACTGAGACTACGGTAACATCACCAATGGAGATCAGCATTAAATAAAAAGTAGAGGGTAGGGTGGCACCTGTGGCTCAGGAGTAGGGTGCTGGCCCCATATACCAAAGGTGGTGGGTTGAAACCCAGCCCTCGCCAAAAAATGCAAAAAAGAAAAAAAAGTAGAGGGTAAATGGAGTTTTAAAAGATCAAGAAGTGGCTTGCACCTGAAGCTCAGTGGCTAGGGCGCCAGCCACATACACCAGTGCTGGTGGGTTTGAACCCAGCCCGGGCCTGCTAAACAACAAAAAAATAGCCGGGTGTTGTGGTGGGTGCCTGTAGTCCCAGCTACTTGGGAGGCTGAGGCAAGAGAATCACTGAAGCACAAGAGTTTGAGGTTTTTGTGAGCTGTGACGCCACAGCACTCTACCAAGGGTAACATAGTGAGACTCAATCTCAAAAAAAAAACAAAACAAAAAAGTGACATCAAGGCTAGGCCCCGTGGCTTACACCTGTTATCCTAGCATTCTGGGAGGCCCAGAGGGGAGGATTCCTTGAGTTCAAGCATTCAAGATAAGCCTGAATAAGAGTGAAACCCCATCTCTACTAAAAATAGAAAAATTATCCAGAGTATGTGGCAGGTGCCTGTGGGCACCTGTAGTCCGGCTACTCAGGAGGCCAAGCAGGAGAATTACTTGAGCCCAGGAGCTAGGCTGATATCATAGTACTCTGAAAATCTGCCTAAAAAAAATAAAGTAATATCAAGAGGATGTATTCCAAGGGTTAGTAGAGCCCTTAGCCTGATAAAGGGGTACATTTAGCATCCACTTCTCCAATGTTTTATGTGCTTGGCTCATCTCCAATGCTGAGTCCCTCAAGCTGTCCAAGTGGGCAGCGCATCAAGGCCCAAGAGGTAGATAGGGCACTGCCCCAGAGAATGGCCTCAGAGCCAGATCCCCCAGGGACAGCTGGGCAGGCTGGAGGAGGTCCTGAGCTTTGGCCCTCAGGGTGCCAAGGTGAGGGCTCTGAACTGGATTCTGCAGGCCATGCCACTATTCCCGAATATTGAGGTGGCCGAGAACCCGGCTAGGATGGTGTCACCGGGTGCTGATGGTGGGTGCTGGGCTGGTAAGGCGGCAGTTGTGCTCATCACTGTCCACTAGAGCTGTGCGCTGAAACTGATCCTGCTGAATGTGCCCGAGGGGTCTTCTACGGGATCAACATAGCTTCCACTTCCTCAGGCCAGTAGGGATGGACTTCAACCACATGGAGGGCTACTAGTGCACCTGCTTAGGCCACTTGCCTCCCCACCAGGCCCCAAGGTGAGGAGGAGCCTGGGGGAATAGAATACCCCCCTTTTAAGCCTCTTGACCCCCCCAAACCAGCTGGACAACTGGTGCACATGACGGTATCTCTCTCTGTCTCTCCCTCCCTCAGACAAAGCTAGAGATAAGAAACCAGCTTTTTGACAATGACCAGATGACTCCATTTCCCCAGATGTATAGAGCTGGTAATACTTAAAAACATAGAAAGTGAAATAATACTCCTGGATTCATCAGGTTTTTGTGATGGTTTTGTGTGACAAAGCGGGCAAAAGCCCAGTGCACAGTCCACTGCTCAGAAGAAGCACTTAGAAACCAAATATTGTCATCACCAGCTGCAAACTGATTTCTCAGAACTGGGGATCAAAGGGCCTTCATCGTTTTAGAAGTAATTGCTCACAAATGAAATATCAGGTGACTCAGAAAAGAAGATAAATTTCCTGAGTACTCAAAGAACAATGGGAAGAAAATTTAAATGACAGTAATTTTCCAAGGTGTATATTTAGCTAAAATGAGCAACCCAAACCAGCCTTGGATAAGTGAACACTCTCAACTTTAATATTTGTCTTTTAGCATGATATCATTTGAAGAAGAAGAAAAAAAAAAAAAGACAGGGCGCCATGTAGCCCTGAAACAAAATGGGTTTTTCACTTATAAAAACTTAACACAGCATGATAAGGTGTGACTTTTTAGAGACAGTGTCTCGCTATGTTATCCAGGCTCAAGTGCAATTACATGACCATAACTCACTGCACCATCAAACTCCTAAGTCCAAACTACCCTCCCATTTCAGAGTCCCAAGCAGCTAGGACTGTGGATCCATGTCACCACACCTAGGTAATTGGTTTTTTGTTTTGCTTTGTTTTGTTTTGTTTGAGACAGAGTGTCACTTTGTTAGTTACCCTTGGTACAGTGCCGTGGCGTCACTGCTCACAGCAACCTCCAACTCTTGGGCTTAAGCGATTCTCTTGCCTCACCCTCCCAAGTAGCTGGGACTACAGGTACCCACCACAACACCTGTCCATTATTTGTTGCAGTTGTCACTGCTGTTTAGCAGGCCTGGGCAGGGGTCGAACCCGCCAGCTGTAGTGTATGCGGCCGGCACCCTAACTACTGAGCTACAGGCGCCGAGCCTGGGTAATTGTTTTTCATATTTAGTAGAGATGGAGTCTCGTTGTGTTCTCCCAGGCTGGTCTTGAACTCCTGTCCTCAAGGGATGCTCCCACCTTGGCCTCCCAAAGTGCTTGGATTACAGGTGTGAGCCACCACTACCCTGCCAGCTCTGATGTTTTTTTTTAAAGAATTTTCTGAGTCCCATTTTGTGATAACTCAAATTTATCTGGCAACTTTCATTTGAACATTCACATGTTTTTCTCTCATAATAATCCTATGATGTGGATTTTTACGGTATCTTTTAGTGATGAGGACATTGAGATGCCAGATTTCCAGCTTGATGATTTGCTTAAAGCTACACTGGTTTGAGGTTATACCGCCAGGATCAGAATCCAGATCAAGATGACTTCAGGGCCAAGGCTGTTTTGGTTGTAGTTGCCGGGAGCCAATACTTAAGAGGAAGCTCACCTTGGAAACTTATCACTTAAGTCAAGTGCTTGGAAGGTTACTGCCCTAGGCGAAACGAACATCCTGATCGTTGGATTACCACACCTGCTCCAGGAATTCCCCACCCTCTCATACCTCTGAGAACACCTCCCCTCTCCGCTTGTGTTTAAATAGCTGTTAAAAAATAAAGTTTTTTGGAGTTTGATCAGAATCCTGTCTTGCTCCCCATTCTTCGTGCCTCTTGTTCCCTTCTTTCACTCTCTCCCTCCATATCCTAGGTCCCTGCTGAACTAGCCCCGCGGGCCGGGGCATGTAGTCTACAAATTAAAATTATTTTGTGGTTAGATTAGCTGATTAGCCTATTAGCACTATTAACGTGAACTATTATATTTATGTAATTAAGTCTAGAGAGCAGGGTCTCAAAGGCATTCTCCAAAATATGAAGTACCAAGCAGGAAAAACTTACAAAATAGATGAATGTCTTTTGTAGCTGTAGGTTACAGAACTTTCACAGTAATAAAAAAACAGAACAAACTCTGGTCAAACGAAATGCACAGATTATTTTGTCCACATACAATAAATATTTATTAAGTTTCCAACATAGCAGGCCCTATTAGATTTTTAGACACACAGCTATCAAGAATGTAACGCTTTTCCTTTTAATAATGTGTGTTTGTTAACAGCTGTTACCTCTGAATGATATGATTCTCTGAGTGAATTTTCTCTTTTATGTTTTTCCTACTTAATACACTCTCTACAAGATAAAATCTCTCATCTTCTCTTCTCAGAGTCGCTTGATATCTCAGTTTTGAGCAGTTGCTTCTAAAAAGATGAAGGCCCTTTGAGCCCCAGTTCTGATTTGATTTTAAAATCAAGAAAGACATAATTAAGTGGACTTTAGTAAGCCAACTTATTTTAATACTTGTGCTCGGACACATACTACAGTTACCTCTACTGACTCATCTGAAAAATAATTTCGGTTACCAAGATTTTCACTGTTTAAGCCAGCCACCTTATAAGAAAGAAAAAAAAAGATATTTTGCATTTTTTTTTTTTTGAGACAGAGTCTTACTCTGTTGCTCTGGGTAGTGCTGGGGCGTCATAGCTCAACGCAACCTCAAACTCCTGGGCTCAGGTGAT
>CAUYPK010039095.1:0-40356 GCA_963574355.1 Loris lydekkerianus | reverse complement strand
CTCTGGGAGGCCGAGGTGGGCGGATTTCTTGATCAAGAGTTCAAGACCAGCCTGAGCAAGAGTGAGACCTCATCTCTAAAAAATAGCTGGGTGTTGTGGTGGGTACCTATAGTCCTAGCTATTTGGGAGGCTGAGGCAAGATAATCGCTTGAGCCCAAGAGTTTGAGGTTGCTGTGAGCTATTAAAAAAAAAAAAAAAAAAAAAAAAGAAGAAGGTGGTCTAATGTGACATTTTCCAAACCCAAACTAAGTCAGTTTCCCTTCATTCATTACAAACTTATTCAGCCACCACTGTGCTGGGGCTAGCAGCCAGATACTGGTCAGTCAGACAGACCAAGTCTTTATTCTCAAAGAGTTGAAGGAGCCATACAATTAGCACTCACACAAATCATTAAAAATTGAAATTTCAAGCAGGCAGAAGTACTGTGAAGGAAATAAGACAGAATCCTGTGGTAGGGAGGAATTGATAGCCTATTTGCCTTTTATTTCATAAGCCAGAGCTACTGATAATTTTCTCTTCATGCCCCCCCCATAGCTGCCAATATTTTACACAAACGTAAATGTCTGTGAATTCCAGTATGTCTCATTTTATTACAGACAATGTCATAAGATAGATATATGGATCTTTAATTTGGTAGTGACTGAACCAAAGGAAAATAAGGCCTTGTTGGGACTTCCCCCTACTCCCAGAACACTTGTATATTGTTTGTTTGAGATTTGTGCCACAGTAACAGACACAGTATTTAATTGCACATACAGATAGTTGCTGGTTATAGTCACCATAAATTTTATTTAATATGCTTTTGTTTGTTTAGGGGGTTTATTTGTGGGGGGGCTGCCCCCCAACAAATAAAAACCTGCCCACTGGGGGAAGAAAATAAGGCCTTGTAGTGAAGGCCATGGAACTGTTTTCCTCCTTTGTAAAATGAAGATAATAATATCTATAGCACAGGCTGGTTGCGAGGCTTAAATGAGATAATAAGTGTAAAGGGACCCAGTATTATCTCATTTAATTTTTAAGATAATGCAAAGAGGTTGGCATTAATATTTCCATAGTATAAGTAGGGAAACCTAGGCTTGGAAGGGACAGAACTGGAATTCAAACTCAAGAGTTGAGTTCAGAGCCTGAACCAACATGGTGTCTGCCTTTGAATCTGTCCCTAGCCCTGTGTACACGTCAGGCGCCATAGCTGAGAGTAACTACCTGTAAAAATGAAAGGCAGTTTCACTAAAAACTCTGCAAGAATAATCATATCTCTCCAATAAATTTCACAAAGTAGTGAAAGAAGCAAGGTGCAGACAACCCACAGAAGGGGAGACAATATTTGCAAATTACTTATCTGATAAAGTGTTTGCATCTAGAGTATATAAATAACTTTTACAACTCAACCATGATAAGATGAACAACCCAATTAAAAATGGGCAAAACATCTGAATAGACACTTCTTTGAAGAAGATATACAAATGGCCAGTAAGCACATGAAAGCTCAGCATCATTAATCAAATGCAAATCAAAACCTCAGAATGATACCACTTCACACCCATTAGAATAGCTAGAATAAAAAAAGACAACAAGTGTTATTGAATTAATAGAGAAACTGGAAGACTCATACAGAGCTGGTGGGAATATAAAATGGTGTAGCCACTTTGGAAACCATCTAGCACTTTTCCCAAAAGTTGAACCTAGAGTTATCTTATGACCCAACAATCCCACTCCTAGGTATACACCTAACAATATTGAACACATAGATTCACATTAATAACTCATACATGAATGTTCATACAACATTATTTATAAGAGCCAAAAAAGGAATCAACACAAATGTCCAATAATGAATGAACAGAAAGACAAAATGTGGAATATCCATACAATAGAATATTGTCCAGCCTTATGAAGAAGAATTGTACCATACATGGTACAACGTGGACAAACCTTGAAAACATTATACCAAGTGAAAGAAAGATCACCACACAAAGTGATCTTTATACGAAATATCCAGAATAGGTAAATCCATAGAGACAGACAATAGATATGAGGTTGCCAGGAACTGGAGGGATGGGGAGTGACTGCTAATGGGTATGAGGTTCCTTTCTGGAGTGATGAAAATTTATTGGAATTAGTGATGATGGATGGCTATGCAACCTTTTTGTTTTTTGGGGTTTTTTTGTTTTTTTTTTTTGGGGGGGGGCAGGGCCAGGTTTGAACCCGCCACCTCCAGTATATGGGGCCAGTGCCCTTCTCCTTTGAGCCACAGGTGCCGCCCTATGCAACCTTTTTGAATATACTAAAAACAACTTTTTTTTTTTTTTTTATTGTTGAGGATTCATTGAAGATATAAGAAACCAGGTTATACTGATTGCATTTGTTAGGTAAGTCCCTCTTATACTTGTGTCTTGCTCCCAAAAGGGGTGTCACACACCAAGACCCTCACCTCCTTCCCCCCTTTCCTCTCTCTACTCTTCCTTGTCCCACCCCAATCCCTCCTTCTTTCTCTCTCTGCTCTCCCCTTCCCCCACCCTCACCATGACCTTAAGTATCATTAATTGTCCACATATAAAAATTGAGTACATAGGATTCATGGTTCTCCATTCTAATGACGTTTTACTAAGAATAATGTGTTCCACTTCCATTCAGGTGGATGTAAAGTCTCCATCATTTTAATGGCTAAATAGTACTCCATGGTATACATATACCACAGCTTGTTAATCCATTCTTGGGTTGGTGGGCATTTAGGCTGTTTCCACATTTTGGCAATTGTAAATCGATCTGCAATAAACAGTCTAGTGCAAGTGTCCTTGTTGTAAAAGGATTTTTTTTCCTTCTGGGTAGATGCCGTAATGGGATTGCAGGATCAAATGAAAGGTCTAGCTTGAGTTCTTTGAGGTTTCTCCCTACTTCCTTCCAAAAAAGGTTGTATTAGTTTGCAGTCTCACCAGCAGTGTAAAAGTGTTCCTTTCTTTCCACATCCACGCCAGCATCTGCAGTTTTGAGATTTTGTGATGTGGGTCATTCTCACAGGGGTTATATGATACTCAGGGTGGTTTTGATTTGCATTTTTCTAATAATTAGGGATGATGAGCATTTTTCATATGTTTTCTGGCCTTTTCTCTGCTCTTTAGATAAGGTTCTATTCATCTCTCTTGCCCATTGATATATGGAATTGTTGACTTTTTCATGTAGATTAATTTGAGTTCACTGTAGATCCTAGTTATGAAGCCTTTGTCTGATTCAAAATATGCAAATATCTTTTCCCATTGTGTAGGTTGTCTATTTGCTTTGGTTGTTGTCTCCTAAGCTGTATAGAAGCTTTTCAGTTTAATTAAGTCCCACTTGTTTATTTTTGTTGTTGTTGCAATTACCACAGAAGTTTTCTTCATAAAGTCTTTCCCCAGGCTGATATCTTCCAGTGTTTTTCCTATGTTTTCTTTGAGGATTTTTATCATTTCATGCCTTAAATTTAAGTCTTTTATCCATCTTGAATCAATTTTTGTGAGTGGAGAAAGGTGCAGGTCCAGTGTCAGTCTTCTACACGTGGATATCCAGTTCTCCCAGCACCATTTATTCAATAGGGATTCTTTCCCCCAGTGTATATTCTTGTTTGGTTTATGGAAGATTAGGTGGCTGTAAGGTGTTAGTTTCATTTCCTGATTTTCTATTTGTTTCCAAATGTCTATGTCTCTATTTTTGTGCCAGTATCTATCATGCTGTTTTGATTAGTATGGGCCTTGTAGTACAGCCTTAAGTATGGTATGCTGATGCTCCAGCTTTGTTTTTATTACTAAGAACTGCCTTAGCTATACGGGTTTTTTTTTCTGGTTCCATACAAAACGAAAAATTACTTTTTCTTTTTTTTTTTTTTTTTTTTTTTTTCAGTTTTTGGCCAGGGCCAGGTTTGAACCCTCCACTTCCAGTATATGGGGCTAGTGCCCTACTCCTTGAGCCACAGGTGCCACCTGAAGAATTATTTTTTCTAAGCCTTGAAAGTATGATGTTGGTATTTTAATAGGGGTGGCACTGAATTGGTAGATTGCTTTGGGAAGTATAGACATTTTAACAAAGTTAATTCTTCCCAGCCATGAGCATGGTATGTTCTTCCATTTGTTAATATCCTCTGCTATTTCCTTTCTTAAGTTTTCAGAATTTTCTTTATAGAGGTCCTTTACCTCTTTTGTTAGACATATTCCTAGGTATTTCATTTTCTTTGCAGCTATGGTGAAGGGAGTTGTGTCCTTAATTAACTGCTCATCTTGGCTGTTATTGGCATATACAAAGACTATTGACTTGTGGATTTGATTTTATATCCTTGACTTGATTTTATATCCTGATACATTACTGTATTGTTTGATGACTTTCAGGAGTCTTGGGGTTGAGTCTTTGGGGTTCTCTAAGTATAAGATTATACTATTTCTATTTGATTCCAAATGTCTATGTCTCTATTTTTGTGCCAGTATCATGCTGTTTTGATTAGTATGGGCCTTGTAGTACAGCCTTAAGTATGGTATGCTGATGCTCCAGCTTTGTTTTTATTACTAAGAACTGCCTTAGCTATACGGGTTTTTTTTTCTGTTTCCATACAAAACGAAAAATTACTTTTTCTTTTCTTTCTTTTTTTTTTTTTTGCAGTTTTTGGCCAGGGCCAGGTTTGAACCCTCCACCTCCAGTATATGGGGCTAGTGCCCTACTCCTTGAGCCACAGGTGCCACCTGAAGAATGATTTTTTCGAAGCCTTGAAAGTATGATGTTGGTATTTTAATAGGGGTGGCACTGAATTGGTAGATTGCTTTGGGAAGTATAGACATCAAAGAGGGAGCAAAGTATAGTCAGCAAAGAGGGAGAGTTTGACCTCCTCTGCTCCCATTTGGATGCTCTTTATTTCCTTGTCTTGCCTAATTGTATTGGCTAGAACTTCCAGCACTGTGTTCAATAGTAATGGTGACAGAGGACAACCTTGTCTGGTTCCAGTTCTAAGAGGAAAAGCTTTCAGTTTTACTCCATTCAGTGAATATTAGCTGTGGGTTTGTCATAGATAGCTTCAATCAGTTTCAGAAATGTGCCACCTATGCCTATACTCTTCAGTGTGCTAATTAGAAAAGGATGCTGGATTTTATCAAATGCTTTTGCTGCATCTATTGAGAGGATCATGTAGTCATTGTTTTTGCTTCTGTTGATATGGTGAATAATGTTTATGGAATTGCATATGTTAAACCAGCCTTGCATCCCTGGGATAAAACCTACTTGATCATGATGTATGACTTTCATGATGATAAGCTATAATCTATTGGCTAGGATTTTGTTGACAATTTTTGCATCTATCTTCATTAGTGAAATTAGTCTGAAGTTTTCCTTTTAAGGTAGGTATTTTCCTGGGGGTTTTGGTATGAGGATGATGTTTGCTTTGTAGAAAGCGTTGGGGAAGATTCTTTCCTCCTCATTTTTTGGGAATAATTTCTGCAGTATGGGAATAAGCTCTTCTTTGAAGTTTTGATAGAATTCTGGTGTGAAGCCATCTGGACCAGGGCATTTTTTTTGTTGTTGGGAGATTTTTTTTTTTATTGTTTCTTTGATCTCAGTGCTTGAAATTGGTATATTCAGGAGATCTGTTTCTTCCTGGCTAAGTCTAGGGGAAGGGTGTGATTCCAAATATTGATCTATTTCCTTCACATTATCAAATTTCTAGGCATAGAGTTTCTGGTAGTATTCAGAGATGATCTCTTGTATCTCTGTGGCATCTTTTGTTATTTCCCTTTAATCATTTCTGATTGAGGTTACTAGAGATTTTACTTTTCTATTTCTGGTTAGTTTGGCCAAAGTTTTATCTATTTTATTTATTTTTTCAAAAAACCAATTCCTTGTTTCATTAATTTTCTGAATGATTCTTTTGTTTTCAATTTCATTGATCTCTGATTTAATTTTGGAGATTTCTTTTCTTCTGCTGGGGTTAAGCTTAGATTGTTCTTCTTTTTCCAGTTCCGTAAGATGGCTTGTGAGTTTTTTGATGCACTCTCTTTCTGTTTTTTGAATGTAGGCATTGAAAGCAATAAGCTTTCCTCTCAGGATTGCTTTTGCTGTATCCCACAGGTTTTGCTAGCTTGTGTCTTTATTGTTGTTATGCTCAAGGAAGTTAATGACTTCCTCTTTTATTTCTTCCCTGTACCCAACTGTCATTTAGCATAAGGTTGTTTAATTTCCACGCCTTTGTGTGGGGTTGGATGTTTTTGTTAGAGTTGAGTTCCACCTTTAGTGCCTTGTGGTCTGAGAAGATACAAGGTAAAATTTCAATTCTTTTGTTTCTGTTGAGGTTTGTTTTGTGTCCTAGGATATGATCAATTTTGGAGAATGTTCCATGGGGTGATGAGAAGAATGTATATTCTTTAGCTCTGGGCTGGTGTGTTCTATATGCGTCTATAAAGCACAGTTGTTCTAGGGTCTCATTTAAGACCCTTATATCTTTGTTTAATTTCTGTTTGGAGAATCTGTCCAGCTCTGTATGAGCAGTGTTTAAGGTAACCTGTTATTATGGTGTTATAGAATATCATATTGCTCAGACTAATTAAGGTCTGTTTCAAGAATCTGGGAGTGTTTAAGCTGGGTGAAGAAATATTTAGAATTGAAATGTCTTATATTTTTCCCTTGATCAATATGAAGTGTCCATCTTTGTCTTTTTTGACTTTAGTTGCTTTAAATCCCCTTGTATCTGAAAATAAGATTGAAACCCCTGTTTTCTTCTGAATTCCATTTGCCTGAAAAATTGTCTTACAACCCGTAACTCTGAGTTTTAGTTTGGCTTTTGAGGCTAGGTGTGTTTTCTGCAGACAGAAGATGGATGGCTTGTGTTTTTTTAATCTAATAAGTCAGTCTATGCTTTTTCAGTGGGGAATTCATGCCTTTAATATTTATTGAGATAATTGATAAGCGTGGCAGTGTTCTATTCATCTTATTTTGTGAAAGTCCATTGCTTAGTTTTATGCTTCATTATGGAAGCTAGGTTCTGTCCTTTAATTTCTGGATGCTTACTTTGCTGAGGGTCCATTGTGATGGTTAGTGTGTAGAACAGGTGGAGGTATTTCCTGTAGAGTTGGTCTTGTGGCAAATTTCTTCAATGTTTCCATATTAGTAAAAGATTTGATTTCTCCATCAATTTTAAAACTTAGCGTAGCAGGAAATAGAATTCTGGGCTGGAAATTGTTCTGTTTAAGTAGATGAAAGGTAGATGATCATTGTCTTCTGGCTTGAAAAGTTTCATTAGAGAAGTCTGCAATCACCCTGATGGTTTTGCCCCCGTAGGTCAATTGGTGCTTACTTCTGGCAGCTTTCAGAATCTTTTCTTTTGTCTTGACTTTGGACAAATCCTCACAATGTGCCTTGGAGAAGATCTATTTGAATTGAGGCAATCTGGGGTCCCATAACCCTCTGAATGGAGTGTGTCAGAATCTTTGGTGACATTTGGGAAATTTTCATTGATAATAGTCTCTAGTATGGCTTCTGTTCCTCTGGGGAACTTCTTCCCCTTCTGCGATACCTATAACTTGTATGTTTAATGCTTTATAAAGTCCCACAATTCTGTCAGTGAATGTTCTGCTTTCTCTCTCTTTTTTCTGCCTCTTTAACTATCTGAGTTATCTCAAGAGCTTTGTCCTCTACCTCTGAGATTCTTTCTTCTGCATTGTCTAATCTATTATTGATACTTTATATTGCATGTTTAAGTTCCCTAATAGACTGTTTCAACTCCTTCAGCTCTGCTGTATCCTTTCTATATTCTTCATATTGTTCATCTCTTATTTGATTCTGTTTTTGGATTTCCTTTTGGTTATTTTCCACTTTCTCAGCAATTTCCTTCATTGTTTTCATCATCTGTATTTTAAATTCCCCTTCTGTCATTTCTAACGTTTCTTTGTAGGTGGAATTCTCTGCAGTAGCTACCTCACAGTACCTTGGGGGTGGGGTGGGTGGGAGTTGCTCTGGAGTGGTTTTTCATGTTGCCAGGATTTTTCTGCTGATTCTTCCTCATGAGTGTTTTCTTTTATCTGTTTCCTTGCCCTAATTTCCTTTCACTTCCTCTTGCTCATTAAGTTACTGTGCCTCTGGCCTAAGGTTTTGATAAGTTCTTTTGGTACAGGACCAAAAGGATGAGAAGATTGAAGAGCAAGAAGGGAAAAATGATTTTTAAAAAAGAAAAAAGAAATAGGAGAAGGGCTGAGTATAAGGAAATATTGACAAAAAGAAGAGAGGCATAGAAAGCGGGAGATAGGAGTAATAAAAGTGTAGAGTAGGGTACTTTGAACAACACCTTAAAACCCCCCAACCTTTAGGGGTGCTGGGTTGGGTGGTTCCTTTGAGGTCAGCAGTTCTTTGGCAGTCTGGGTAGATCTGGTACTCCACCTCCATTAAATTGAGAGGAAAAACAAAAGTACTACAAATCAAACCAAAACAAACAAACAAACAGAAAATCTTACAGGATAAAATTTGGGGTAAAACCAAATAATAGGTGCAGAAACACTAGCTAAAATGAACTCCTTATTATTAAAAAAGGCAACAATGGAAAATTATATTTACACTAGAAAAATGAAGAAGGAAAAAAGAAAAATCTAGGTGGGTAAAGTTGAAAAAAATTAAAAAACACAGCAGTGTATATATGTTGCTGAATATTATCTGGGCAAAAAGTGATCTTCTGGGGTATGAGATGCTAATCACAATGCTGATACAGCTGTATGAGATGGAGATTGGAGGACTCTGCTGACTATTTTGCCTTCAAACTCTGCAGGGTTCAGAGCCTTAATATCTCCTCAGCATGCTTAAAGGATACTTTAAACCATTTATCTTGGCTAAGCAGAAGCTTTTTCAGGAAAGTACTTATTGCTGAGATCTCTCCTGAAGTGGCTGTCTGCTTATTTGGTGGGCAAAAACTGGCCTCACTCTATGCCCCTGAGGGCCAAGTCTGCAAGGCAGCCCTCCCAGTGCTAAACACTGAAAGTTCTGCTCTTCCCTGGCATCTCAGTCCTGGCATTTGGCACTGCTCCCAGTTACTAGATCACTCCCCCCAAGGTCTCCCAGCCAGAGCCTCACTCTGCAACCCTGAAGGAGGAGCCTGCAGGGGGCAGTTCTCCCACAATGGCTGTACACAGCCCACAGTCAAACAATGTTAGCTCCGTTCTGGCCCAGTGGCTCAGTCCTGTGACTTGGACAACACTTAAAGTCACCTGCACTCTCTACCAAGTTCTCCCAAGGTAATTCAATCACGTGCCCAAGTCCAAACAAACAAAATAACCCACAAGGAAGGCTTTCCCTGCCTGTAATCTTGCTGCTATTGTAGTTACAGCTGTGGCAGCCCATTCACAACCACTTGCCACTTCTCCACTGCTTTTGTCCTCCTTCTGGAGTCTAGAAGTCTCTTGCTATATCCTGGTGTCCCCAAAGGGATGTTTCTGGGCAAAGCCCATAAGCCAGAGGTACCTGGAGTCTTCTTTCCCCAATCTCACTGCTCCTGGTTGCAAAGAAGCTGTTACTTGGCCGCCATCTTGCTCCACCCCCGCTCCTGAAAACCACGAAATTTTATGCTTTTTTTGGTAAAGAAGCAGGACTCAGTGACAGAGCTTTTTGCACCTGGAGACTTCTCTGTGGATCTCAGAGAAACTTAGGGGTGCCTGATGGTTACCCCAGTGACTAGTGGAAGCAGTGGCCAGCCTATGCTGGTGTGACAGCAGATTAGACTTTTGTGTGAGCATTTGAGAAACACCCCCTAGAAATAGAGAAGGGAGTTTTCTAGAGAGTTGACTTAGCAGAGAGGGATGAGAAGCAGAGAAATCCCAGCTGGTGCTTAGTAATGTAAAGCCCCATTTAATGAACTCACATGTCATTAATGCCTAGCGAAGTCAGAATGCAGACAAAAATAAACGCTGCTTCTTTGATGATCAAATTAGTTTTTAGTAATAATTGTTCCAGGTTACAATGAGAGTTGAAGAAAGAGGAAACTATATGGGGTGCAGGGAGAGTTAGATTGAAACCGGACAAAAGGAATATTCTGTTAAGAGCTCTTATGAGATGCCCTACTGGATAACAGAAGCCCTAGCTCTCTACTCTGTGGCCTACCCTAGATTCCTTCCTAGGCGAGTTAAAATCATTTGAAGTGGATGACAGATATCTCTGTCATATGGCCCGGGAAACTTATTTCTACCCCAGGGCCTTTGCATTTCTTGGGCCTGCCTGCCCAGATCTTCCCATGGTTGGTTGCTCATCCTTTGCTGAGCCTCATTTCTAAAGTGGAATCTCTCTTACATACCTCCCTGTTAATTCTCTTCTCTGAAATGATCTTGCTGATTTGATAACTTGTGTATGCTTTGTCTTTCCCATGCCTGGGCGTAAGTTCCCGGAGGGCTGATACTTTAACTGTCTCATTCGAGATATGGCAGTAGGCAGTAGGTGTCCTGTCCTGGTGTGTCCAATTTCAGGGCAGAGTGTTAGCAAGCCCCTTTGGCTGTGGATCTGAAGGCACACTCTCCAAACATGTCATGTGTTTGTTTCCTGTGTCTTTTTTTTTGAGACAGAGTCTCACTATGTTGCCCTCCATAGAGTGCTGTGGCTTCACAGCTCACAGCAACTTCAAACTCTTGGGCATAACTCTTGCCTCAACCTCCCAAGTAGCTGGAACTACAGGCGCCTGCCACAATGCCCAGCTATTTTTTGGTTGTAGTTGTCATTGTTGTTTGGTAGGCCTGGGCTGGAATCAAGCTCGCCAGTTTTCATGTATGTGGCTGGCTCCCTAGCCGCTGAGCTACAGGTGCCGAGCCTGTTTCCTGTGTCTTATTTCTCAACTGGGTTCAGAATTCTTGCAGGGAAGAAGAATGATGAATTCACTGACAAAACATGTAGGCTGTTTCTAGTCACCGAGAACCCCAAATGTCAGCAGTACAAGGTTGAACTGTGCTTGGCATATCAGTAGGTGTTCAAAAATCATTAAATGAATAGATGAATGAGTGCATGTGGGAGACCCTCCCTCCCTGCTTTCTACCCTTGAGGCATGGCTGTAGAAAGTTTTCCAGGTGCTGTGGAACCTTTTCTGAGGGGTCTACACTCAAGTGGTGCTTCTTCATATCAACTTTTCTTTCTCTCCCACCTCATCTGAATTCTCCCACTCAATTTTCTCTTTAACATTCAGAGCCAACTGCCATCCCAATCAGCCTCCTACCATGGTGGCAGAGGCCAAGGATGGCTGTCTTTGGGAGAGAAAGCTGGTGACCAAGGCTTACCCTGATGATGGCTATTCACCACTCTCCTGACCTCCTTCATTTTCCTTTTCATTGAAAATGAGTGTTGGACTTTGCCACAATTAAACATGAATGTGGATGAGAATTTTGGGAGGATATTTGTAGAGATGGAGACATTCTCTCTGGTGTCTGTCATTTCCTTATTTTGATAGATACCTACTGAAAAGATAGTGGAGCTCAAGAGGGGAGACTGTGAGCCACATGTCCTTTAAGAAAATGAAGAATTTATCTCAGGAGCATATCATCAGGTGCCCTCTGTGTGAGGGGGAGATGGAACCAAAATGTGAGTCGTTAACCAAATTAGTGGAGGTGACTGTATACATGGATAGAGAAAGGGCTACTTCTTAGTATTTCAGGCAAGAAAAAAAGAAAAAAAAAATCATTGAAATTGGAACAAGAACAACAAGTTTGTAGATACTTTCCAAGCATTTGTTTTGTGGCTTAAATATAGTTTCTCTGTCTTTCAAGATTTTAAAGAGTAGAATAAAAGATCAGAATCAAACATCATTTGTTGACCATTTCAGTTCTACAAGAATATATGATTTTAGCCAAGAATAGCCTTTTGAAGTGGAGAAGAATGCAGCTAATTACTAATCCATCCTTCTTCTTGATGAAGATTTTTTTTCTTTTTGTCATCTTTAGAAAAATGCTTGTCTATTACTAGAAATGAGGTTTAACATTTATAGAAAATGTGAAAGTTATTAAAAACTCATATAGGAATATTTGAATTGACTAACATTTATCATGTACTATTCCATTTAATTCACACAGTGATGCCTTTGAGGTAGAGATGCTGTTTCCAATTTACAGATAAGGAAGCTGAGGCTCAGAGAGGTTAAGTCACTTGATTGAGAGCCAGGATTCAAACTCTGATGGGTCCCAAGAATAGAGTTTGTACTCTTAACTTTTCCATTGAACTCTCTAAAATTCTGCCATTTAGAGAAAAATTTGTATAGACATTTTGCATGTATATGGGTATACAAATACTTTTAAGTGATAAAGAATGAATGAGGGATCTCACTGTACACACAGTTTTGTATTTTATTCTATTTTTCTGTTTAATCCTTTACTCTAAGCTGTATCATAAAAATTCTTAAAAAGTTGGGGTGGTACCTGTGGCTCAAAGGAGTAGGGTGCTGGCCCCATATGCCGGAGGTGGCGGGTTCAAACCCAGCCCTGGCCAAAAAAAAAAAAAAAAAAATTCTTAAAAAGATTCTAATAGTTATATAATAGTCCCTGCTATAAAACAGATACATTATAATTTACTTAGTCAATCTCCTATGTTGGAATCAATATTTATATTCATCTCAAATTTTTTACATTTGTAAAAACAGCAACATCAAATATTCATTAGGCAGTTCCTATGTGCTGGGTATGCACCCTGCTTCATACTTATTAACTTACTTTATAACTTACTTTATAACTCATGCTGAAGAGCGATAGGGTGTCCCTAGGGTCACCATATGTAGGGAAAATGGGAAGTCATAGCTAAAAGTACCTTTACTTACAAAATATTCATTACATCACAAAGAAGTGGCCAACAGGTAGAGAATATTTTGTAAAGGTTGGGTAAAAGTTTGTAATGAATATTTTGTATCCTCACCCTCTTTGCTCTTTTATCTGTAGTATACATTGGCTAGTGAGGAGAAAGTCAAGTTTTCTCTCTTTCTTTATCTCATTGTTTCTGTCTCTTTCTGCCTCTCCATCTCCTCCTTGACCTTATTCACCCCTGCCACCTGTAGACTCACTTCTATGCCTGGACACAGTCTAGTCTAAGGTATTTTTGTCCAGGTGTAATAATTTCTTTATATAGATCAATATTCCTTTAGATTCCAAACTACTGAGTAGAAGGCTCTCATCAAAATAGCTTGATGCCTGCAGGCACTTAGTAAATATTTTTAGTAATAACACCAGAATTTTCAGATGACTTTGAGGTTTCTTATTTAGATTTTGCTTGCTCCTAAATTTCTATGCCTAAAGGTAGCACTGGGCATGCTAAGATTAGGCTTCCAGATTACTGGATACATTTCTTCTTCATCAGTATTAATTCAGTCATGCTCATCTATCTCTCTCTTGGGCTTTTTGACTTTTTTCTCTCCATAAATACCGCCAAAAACAAATGAGAACTGTTCTTTTATCTGTCTATCATTAAAGTCAAAAGCTGTGGAGGAATTTTGCCAGGCTTGATTGAGAGTCTTATATGATGCGTCTTATATTGCTGGGCTCAGCCTATTAAAAGAGTAAGCTTCCAGGACATCAAGGCTATATTCCTATCAAAGGGTAAGGTTTAGTCTGGTTATAAATGCTTCAAGAGACCATAAACTCCATGATGGAAAGAACTGTCACGTGTAATTTGTTAGAAAGCCTCATCACCTTTCTGAGCCTTGCTTTTCTCATGGATAAATAAGGTCAGCTTTCTTATGTACCTTGCTGGGATTTCATGAGGAACAAGTAAAATTGTGTCAATATGAAAATGCTTTGAAAAGTAAATGCACACACATGAATGTTATAATAATAACAACAACAATAGCAATACTACACTGCTATAAATTACCCACAGCAAAGAACAAATACAATTATTGGAAGAGGCAGTTAAATATAGGAGGGCTCCTTCAGTTTGAGGATAGGAGATATGATATTAGGGGTAAAGGAAACAGAAAGACAAATTTCTGAATTTCACCTGTGGGGGAAAAAAGAATGAGGGAAGAAGAAAATCAGCCAAAGTTTGAGCTAGCAAGATTCATTAATTTATTTTAAATTAAAACAACATATTTTTCTTAAGAGACAGGAGCCTCACTGTGTTATTTGGGCTGGATTTGAACTCCTCGGCTCAAGGGATCCTCCCACCTCAGCCTCCTAAGTAGCTGGGATAACAGGCATAAGTCACCACTCCCGGCTCATTAAAAAAACCTGTGTTGGAAGGAAAGTGGAAAGATGGGTCTAAGAAGCAAGAATGTTAGGGATGGAGCACTCTGCAATGCGACCTTACCAATGATGTCTCTTACGAAAGTGAGCACCAAGGTATCATTAGAACTGTATTCCCCAGATGTGTTCTGTGGCATATTAGCCTTTTGATCCCAGGATTCTGGGACATATGCTTGGTAAATGCCCCATGCTGTACTGTTCCATTAAAAACCACAAGCACAGTGGTTTGCCAAAGGCTCTAAGAGACCCCAAAGGAAAGGAAACAATTTATATCTGCTTCACTTAGCATTTGACTTCTCACTTTTATCTATCCTCTCCCCTCACACCTGTTTTAGTGAAAATTGTTAACATCAGGCAGAACCAGGTGTTTGAGAAGCACAATTTGGAAATCCTAGCTTCATTCCTAAACTTGCACAACTGGAATTTTCCAAGCGTGTTCAGACTCACATTTCAGAGGAATGTAAACTGAAAAGCGTCATGCCCTGGACCAGCAAGCTGAGAATAGAGACCAATAATTAAACATGGACCCATTGGTCTGCAGGGTGAGGATACCAGTGAGGATACCAGTGAGGAAACTTATTCTTCGGAACCAAGCCTTGGCCGGCCTCTCAGCGACCCTTGGCATTTGCTCTCTCTCCTGGATATTTTCAGAAAAAGTTTTGGTGGAAATGCAAAATACAACTGAGGAAGGGAATCCTTAGAGATAAAGGTAAGAGCTGACATAGGCCTTCAGAAGCATTTATTCATGCATTCATTCTTTCGTCAGACATCTGGTACATGTTGTGTGCCTGACATTGTGCTGGGTTCTGGGACTAACAATTCACATATGCAGATCAATGCAAGGAAGTGAAGATGATCCAAGAGTAAATCTGTTCAGAGCATAGTGGGGTACAACCGTGGATGAGAGCGAGAGGAGGCAATCAAGCAAGGCTTCATGGAGGTGGTGATTTTTTCCAGTGGAGCCTTGAGAGAGGAATGAAATCTGCATTTTAAGATCCTTAGGTGATGAAAATTTGAGAAGCATTGTTATAGGTTGTGAGTCCTACCTGGCCTTTCCTTGATGATTTTTTGAAGTCATCCTCCAAAGTCATCATTAATATGCATACTTTATAAATCAGAAATAGTTTACCTATCAATGACGAACTCTCCACCTCAACCATGGCCTGTTTGGGCAACTCACTTAATAGCTGCTGTCCTATTATCTTATCTGTCATTTATTTGGGCAGTATTTAATGATTTTGGAAGAGAAGTTCTTTTCTTAATTCCTTCCTTCCTTCCATTACTTTTTATAATATTATGGAAAATTTGTATACAAAATTGTATACAAAAATTAACAGGCTAATATAATAACTTTCCCTGGTCCTATAACCCAGCTTCAACAACTATCTATTAATGGCCAATCTTGTTTTATTTCTAATATCCCCACATCTTGTGTGATGACAAATCCAGCCACTATAGCATTTCACTTACAACAGCTTTTAAAATTTAAAATGGCCTTTAAAATGTATTTTTTTTTTTGGACAGGGACACACAGATTAGTATCTTGAAATAGATGTAGTTTGCACTTCCAATGATTTAGGCCTGAAAGGACTCTAGATTGAAATTCTAGATTTTCAAATACCAAATGTCAGTGGCCACCCTGTCCCCCACAGTGGTGAAACTCGTGAAAGTAGCTGACGAGGCCAGGCTGCTTGAGTGACTTGTACCTCTGCTAAATCTCTGGGTATCTTGAATGCAGCCTTCAAAAGATGACATACTTCAGACAAGGTCATTGTCATCTGAAACTGTCTAAATGTTCTGAGCTTTACACACAGAAAATGATAAGAAATAAGTCACAGGAGTCCGTAAGTTTAATATCCCATTTCTCAGGTGATAATCACATGGAAAGAGCTGGAGAACATTGAGAGAAATCACACAGAGGTATCCAATGATAGACGTCAGCCTTCAGGGCTCCAACTCGTCATGGGCAGTATCAAGCCCTCTGTATCAGCTACCTGGACCAAGATCTGTTACTTTCAAGTTCATGCAACCAACTTAACCCAACCCAACACAACCCAGCCTGCTGGTTCCTCTGAACCTAATTGAAACATAGCTGGTGGATTCTGGATCAGATGAAAAGAACACTTAGTTTGTCTAGTCTTTCTTTCATCCTGTATTTACTTTCTTTCTGACAACTGACCTTGTCATCCAGAGCAGGTGCAGTCAGGCACCAGATAATAGATTATGACAAAGGCATTGGATGAACTGTCCATTATCACTGTGTCTTGTGTGGGTTTGTGAGACTGGCTGCCCTTGTTTTGAGGAGCATTTCTCTTTTCTTCTTTTCCTTGTTGGATCCCTTTTCTGAAGGCCATGTCTTCTTCCTTCTTAATTTACTCTTTTCTTTTAGGGAACACATCCTCCCATGACTTCCTGAGAAAAGATAGATGGCAGGCAATTTTTTCTTTTTTAGAAGTTAAATGTCTGCAAATGTCTTTATTCCTCTCTCTCCCTCAGATGACTATTTGGATGGGTCTAGAATGGAAGCTGGAAATAATCTTCCTTCAGGATTTTGAAGTTATTTTTTCACTATTATTTAGCTTTTGGCATTCCTGGTCGGAATTTTGAAGCTATTATCAATCTCTGTGTGGCATGTTTCTTCTCTTTAAAGAGTTTGTAGGAGTAGGGAGAAATTTTATCCTTAAATATCTGAAATTCTACCAACATATGGCTTGCCTTTTCTTTATTATTTCTATCTTTTGGGGGGAATATTTTTTACTGTAGTAAAATAGACATAACATAAAAATTTACCAATGGCATTAAGTACATTCATTCACATTGTTGTGCTACCATCACCACAATCCATCTCTAGAACTTTTCTGTCTTCAGAATTGAAATGCTGTGCCCATTAAGCAATAACTCCCTATTTCTCCCTTCTTCAACCTTTAGTGACCACTATTCTACTTTCTGCCTCTATGAATTTATGTAACGATTTAGGTTCTTCATGTAAGTGAAACCATATAATATTTGTCCTTCTGTGACTGACTTCTTTTATTTAGCATATTTTCAAGGTTGATCCAGATTGCAACATGTGTTAGAATTTCCTTCCTTTTGTATACCACACTTTGGTTATATATCACACATGGGTGAACACTGGCTTCCATATTTTCCATCTTTTTGTTTTTACTTCCTTGAGGCTCTCTTAGCTTTACTACCAATCCTTCTCTCTCTCTCTCTCTCTCTCTCTCTTTTTTTTTTTATAATACATACTGTCATATTTTTAATTCTCAAGAGCCCTGTTTTACTTCTGTTTTATTTTTTTCAACTTCTCCTTATCTTGCCAATATAACACAGTTTCTTATCTCTCTGAAGTTATTAATTATCTATTCTTGAAGTTTTCTTCTACTTCTCACATTATTTGTTACCTTACACTTTCTTCTGTAAATGACAGGTCTTTTATTTCAGAAGAATTTCTCAAATGTCAGATAATCTTTAGCTGTTTCATCATATTTGAAGGTGAGACACCAAAAAGCTGCTTGGGAATTTTGTGTATGAGGATGGTGCTTGTCAATGGGTTAGCATCCTGTAGGATGACTGGATAGAGACTTCATCATTTTTTCTGGGGAACTCCTGTAAGTTTTTTCTTTGGACTGGTCACATCCTTGGAGAAAAGTTCTCCAATCTTTTCTTTGGATGCCAGAGTAAGGTAACCAAGTAGGAGGCAGGAGCTTCCTTGTTTAACACACCGACTTTCTATCATCTCATTTTCAGTTTGTTGCCCCAGCTTTTCGCTCAGCTGTGCCTGGTGTCTAGAGCCATTCTGTTTAATCTCACAGGAGAGCAAATCTCTAGTCATCTGTCGGGGTTGCTAAGGAAATAGATGCCTGGCCACATGGGGTAGTAGACAATCTCTGACAGTTCAATGATTTTGTAAGCCCACTCCATCCTTTAATCCTACCTTCAAAGGCAATATCTTCAACTGGCATCTCCAATCTTTGAGCCTTCTTAAAGTTTTGAAGGCAAGTTGACTCTCCCGTTGGCCGTTCTTGGTGAAGGATTTAGATTTCAGGGATAGCTACCCTGTTAAATTAGTTGACGCTCAACCAGTTGTTTTCTATCTCCTAAGATTTTGTCACTTCTCTCACTTCTTCTATTCTTCTAATTTGTCCTTGAGTTTTAAAACCTTTTAAGTTCATTTACTATAATTTCAAGTGGTTTCAGAAGGGAGTGGAAAAAAACAGGTATGTTCAACTTGACCCCATGCTTGACCAAAAGTCTTCCTCATTTATTTGCATGTGTTTCAGTTTAGCATTGATATTTACCTTCAGGCTGCAACAAATATTTATTCCGGTGACATGTCTACTGGTCATTGCTTTCATTTTTATCAAATTTTCTCATTCCAATACAGACATAAAAGCAGTTAGCAGAAAATGTAATGGTCTATATCCCTAAAATATACTTCTGCTCATCAATACTTACTGATTTCTAACTGTGAACTAGGAAGTGAGCTGAAAACTTTTAACTTTTATCATTTAATCTCCACAACTGCCCTTAGGTAAACACTATTACAGCCCCCATTGTACAGGGTGCTTCCAAAAGACTGAGACACTTGCACAAAATCACAAGCCTAGCAACTAAAAGAAAAGGATTTGAACCTCAATGGTCAGTCTCTAGCAGGGTTCTGTAGGTATGAGGGAGACATTCTAATAAAAAGCTTATAAGCCATCCAATGAAATGTCATTGGGTATTTTGCATCAATGATTAGTGTGACCAGTTACTTCAGTTATCCAAGTGATTGCATCATGATGTCATAAGAGTGGAAGCTTGGGATGGACTCAACTCCAATTTCCTGAGTCAGGTAACCAATTCCCGCTACAAGACTAATAGTCGGCGAACTGCCCCTGCATTTGGTAACACTCCTACAACCTGTCTGGAACCTCATTTCTTCCAGATCCAGGAGAGCAGAGATCATGCAAATCTTAGTTACTACTTGTTAGAGATAAAGGAATGCCTGAAATAGATATGGCACCTAATTAATGTTTGTTGAGCGAACAAAGAAACTTTTTTTTCTTCAGGATTAAAGTCCATACTAGGAAATTATGGAGTTCTTTTCAGATGGAATAAACAAAGATTTCTGGGGATGGGTAGGAAAATGATGAATGAAGCCTAAAAGCTAGTCTGTGTTCCACTTACCAAGCTGTGTACCCTAGGGCAGGGCTGTGTCTTCCTGGGGGGAGTGTGTCATATTGCATATTCACATGAAGGTGCAATATGGGCTAGTAGTAAACCAGCTTGGGAGGAAATTCTTGAAATAATGCGTCTCAGTGGTGCCTGTAGCTCAGTCGGCAGGGCGCTGGCCACATACACCACAGGTGGCGGGTTGAACCTGGCCCGGTTCAACAACAATGACAACTGCAACCAAAAAATAGCCGGGTGTTGTGGTGGGCGCCTGTAGTCCCAGCTACTGGAAGGCTGAGGCAAGAGAACTGCTTAAGACCAAGAGTTTGAGGTTGCTGTGTGCTGTGATGCCATAGCACTCTACCAAAGGTGACATGGTGAGACTCTGTTGGAAAAAAAAAAAAAGAAATATGTGTCCCCCAAATTGAGTATAGGTTAAGTGAACTTTCAACAAATAGACTTTCAATACATAGGGGAACAAACCCATCTGTGTCCCTGCCACTGACAATGCCTGATCCACCAATATTTTAATACAAGATGTATTACACTGGGCCACCTCACTACCCCAGCACTCTCCTGGGTCCATGTGGGTGGTGGAAAGAATACAGAGGCCCAGAGCTTGACGAACACACTTTTCAAATGTGTATTTTTCAAAATAGTTTTAGTCTTCACCTACTCCAACTTGGAATTTTTATAGAAGGCTTCTCAGATTTGATTTAATAAATAAAGTTGTCAATTATTTTGAAATGACTGGCTCTTATTACCATTCTTGAAACTAGTTATTTTGAGCCTTGTCAATATCTTCCACACATCCATGCTTATCTCAATCTGTACTACCTTACAGTGATTCTTAATTGGTGGGGGTATTGGCTTTGGGGGTGTGTCCATTCCTCACTGGGGGACAGTTCCTAGCATGGAAGGACATTAGTACTTTAGCTCTTTCTGTCAAAGCCAGTAGTACTCCAAATCATTGAGACCCATGACAGATTGTCCCTCCCCACTCCCATTTCCAAAAGCTTCCAAAGGAAATGGCCCAATCATCAGTGGAGACTCCCAGGCACACCATTATAAATTGCAAATATGTGAGATTTGAAAGTAGCCAGCCTTGAACATTACAAGGTACCCTACAGAAAGTGCACAACTGGCTGAATTGGTCGGCCACTTTCCTTCTGTACACCCTTACTTTTCCTCCTCATCCTTTGGAGTCTTTGTGACAAAACTTATTGAGCCTAGAGCTGCATAGTATCAAACACTTAGAGTGCAATAGGGAGTCTGTTTTCGTAGGTAAAACATGGTCTCCAAGTTCCAAATCTATACATCTGTCTGATAATTACTGCACATACCTAGAGTAGTGCTAGAAGCTCAATATACTTTTTGTTTTCACCCTTATGACACTTTTGCTTGACTTAAAACAGCTTTAACATTCCCATTTTATAGATGAAATAAAAGATCCACTAAGGCTGAAAAACGATATGAGATTTGCCCATCATCAACTTTCGGTCTCCAGTGCCAGTTCTGGCAATAGAATGATCTCTTGCTATTAGGGTATTGAAAAAATCTTGTGTGTGTGTGGGAGGAATATGGATAAAGAGATTAGAAAAAAAGAAGGATGTACAAATCTCAGCCCCCAGGGCACACCAAGTGCCATCATTAGTATCCAACTATCACACGACTGGCTGGAGTGTTAGCTCATCTCAGACCCATGAAGGGAAAAAGCCTTTGCAGGCAGTTTTCTAAGTGGCGCTGTGAATAAACAGATGGCTGGGGATGGGTAGGAATCCCATCCTAATCATGACTCCTTCATTAATAAAGCAGGATAGAATATGGGCACCAGTGCCAGCCAGCCAGTCTGCTGCTGCCTGGCGAATTTGGCTGCAGCCCTATTTCCAGCCTCTTTGCAAAATAACTCAAGACCGGATATCTGGGGAGGGGAAAGCAGGGAGGAAATCGGCTAGTTGGTCCTAAGGAACCGGATATGACCAGCCTCCAGGGCTTTGTGGAGCAGGAGTAAAGCAGACATAGGACTCATTAACACCATTCATTGATGCATGCGTTCCCTTCATAATGTTTAAGCATCTGTCACAGGCCAGATTTTCTTCTCAGTGTGGAAGATACGGTACCAAACAAAACCTGCAAATGTCCTTGTCCTCATAGAGCTTATACTCTAATGAGAGGGCACAGACAGTAAACACATGAATAAATAAAATCAAATATCAGATGGAGAGAAAGTCTTTGGGGAAAGGCAGAAGGGAAGGGGGACTAGACCTTGGGTGTGTGTGCCTGGAGGGGGGTTTGATTTTAAACCATGATTTAAAAAGGCCTCACGAAATGACATTTGAGTAAAGAGCTTATCTCATGCTGGGCACTGTTGTAAGCGCTTTACAATTATTATGTCATTAATGCTCACACCAACTTGGAGAAATGTGGCTATGGCTATTCTCATTTTACAAAGAGACCAAGGTTCAGAGATTCATTGACTTCTGAGATCAATCATACAGCTAGAAAGTGATGCAACTGGGATTTGAACCCAGGAAGTCCAAACACTGCGCTGGAAAGTTGGTGCAGACACAGTCAACAAACCGGGTCTGGGAAAAGGCAAATTGGGGGTTCAAATACACAGAGTGTGTTGGAACCAACCAAACGAATGTGGTGCTGTGGACAAGTGTGGGTGGATTGGATGGGGAGAAGAGGGGTTGGCTTTCCATCTTTAGCGCCCCGAATTAGGACTCTCCTCTCAAGCTGCAAGCTAGGCGGGCCGGTGGGGGAGGGAGTGTAACTGAAAGGGTTGTCCCAGGACAGTGCCTGTCCGAAGCGCACCCCGCCACCACCCCGGGCCAGCTGCTCCAGTCAATAAGGCGCGGACCTAGCCAGCACTTGCAGCCCTGCTGGTGGGGTTCTCCGGGGAGCTCCAACCAGGGTTGAAGAGGGCAGCGGATCTGAGCTCTGGAAGGGCGGACCAGCGGTCCCAGCGCCCTCGTTAAGGGCGCTCAGCTCAGGAGGCCGATGCGCAGAGGGCGCGCGGAGTGCACTGCGCGTGGAGTTCTCTGAGCACCCTGGGCGCAGGACCGAGTGGTGGAGCGGCGCCAGGGAGCCCAATGGGACGCCAAGAAAGGCGGAGATATGGCCAGTGCCCAGAAAATGGGGGAGGAACTACAAAGGAACGGTACAAGTACCTTCCTGGTGAGAAGAGTGCGGCGGCGCCCAAGAAAAATTGCTTGGGCAGGTAGCGGGTATGAGTCAGCCTCGGGCGCACTGGAAACAGGGTGCTGAAGAGAGGCAAGCAAAAGGAGTTGGGTGTAGGAAGAAGCGAGAAGGAACTGTTGTGCAGAAAACAGCGTACTATGCCAAAGCAAGGGAACTGGAGGGCAAGGAGGGAAGGTTGGGGGCTCAACTGGGGACCCTCTGAGGGTGGCAGGGGCGGTGCCCCAGGCGCAGCCAAGAGAGAGAGAGAGAGAGAGAGAGAGAGAGAGACAGACAGACAGACAGACAGACATACGCTGAGCCACAGCCCCGGGCGCCAGAGACTGGAGCACCGGCGTAGCAGTTTTGGGAAATGTAGATCCTGTGCGCCAAGAGAATGGGCATACTGTTGCCCGCTAGGGTGGCGCTCATTGGGAGACTAGAAACGCGCAGAGACCGGGCGAGTGCTTAGGACCGTCGGAGGGGGGAGAAGGAAGCAACCAAGTCAACGGAAGAACTTCCCTGGGTTGGCGAGATGGCGTATCATGGACGCTAAAAAGGAGAAGAAAGCTAGCGTGGGGAAGGTTTGGTCAGGGCTTTGAACATCACAAAGAACTCCGAAGAGATGCTGATAGTTGCGGCGAGACCTCCAAAGCCTGAGAAAGGTTAGGCGGAGGCAGAGAGCTCCTAGCGCGCAGGGCAGCAAGGAAAGGAACCGCAGAGACGCAGGAGGACCCTGGAAGGGACGCAAAGCCACCCGGGTCTCTCCTCCCGGGCTGCCTCTAGCCTTAGTCCACTCACCATGATGGAAAAGACCAAAGCCACGATGTTGACGGGGTACGCAGGGCAAAAGCACGAGACAATGGCGAGCCACAGGTAGTTCTTGGCCACCGGCACGTCCTCCTCGGTCTTGTCATCCTCAGTGTTGGCCTCGGGACTGCTGTCCAAAGCCCTCTTGAAGTCGGGGCTGGGGGCGTACTGAGACATGGGCGAGACGCGCTGCGCGGGGAGGGCGGAGGAGCGCACGGTCGGCGCGGTCTCGGGCTCTGGCCCCCGGCTGGCGGCAAGGCTCTGAAAAGTCCCAGGCGCTGGGCTCAAGGGAGACGTGACCTCACCCCTGCTGCGTCTTCAGGGACCCGGGCCAAGAGCCTCCCTACTAGGAGGGAGGGAGGGAGCGGAGGCGAGGCGGGGAGGAGAGAGGGAGCCAGTCAGCTTGGGAAACGGGAAAGCAGACGAAGACACCCCACTCCCTGAAGGACCCACCCAGAGACCGTCAGGACGACGCACCTAGTCACACGGACAAGTCTGGGAGAAGAGGAGGCTCCCCGAGGAGCCACTCAATCTCAGTACATTTACGTGGGACGGGACCCACCTGATCCAGCTGGCAATAGACTTACTATTTCTCCTGACTCAAACATTTTATCTTAATTATCTGGCTCCCGAGGCATTTCATTTGCTTTCCCTGCCTCAGTTCCTTCTACACAGGCTCAGAACGTGAAGCTCCGTAATCGCTCCTCCCTACGCGTGGGCTGGGAACCAGGCGCTCAACGTTGGCTTCCGCGCTTCTCAACTGCTCTCGACGAGCTCCGCGGGGAGCTCAGGAGACTGCAGTCTGGTTATAGCCAGGCAGTGGCCACTGCCTTGTCCAAACGCGCCCCCCATCCCCACAGTGTGGAAACAAGGAATTCTGCTCCTCTCCATTTTTTCACCTCCAGGATCCCTGGAGAGAAATGCAGGTAGATCTGGCAGATGTAGACAACCCAGACCGGAGAGGGAGAACAGAGAGGAATCCACTTTGGGAACTGGGTGGACAGCAGCAATGGCACCAGCGTCTAAGCCATTGAGGAGAGGCAGTATGGGCCAGAACTGGGGCGCCAAACCCACTCAGAGCTGGGAGATCGTCACCTCTGACTTGAGCGACTTCCAGAAAGTCCCATCACCGGGCTGAGTGTCAATTTCATCATCTGAAAAAGGGGACTGATAATAGACCCTGTCTCATAAATGCATTGTGAGGACTCTATGAGATTGCACAGTACGCCAGGTGGATTTGTGTGTTCTATAAATGTTAGCTATTATTAGGATGTGATTTCCCCCTATTTTCTGAACTATAGTCAATTATACAGTATCTCAAACTGTTTCAAATACAGTACCCACTGTTTCAAATATTCCACCCCAAATCCAGATATTCTGAGCTGTCCAGGACGACAAAGAAATGAAAATAGTTTTATCATGTGGGTAATCTCAAAAACAATTGCTCTCATCATCATACTTGAAAGTATTCATCATCTGCTTGGATTTCTCAGAACATGAACAGCTTGCTGGGATGCTGTTACTTATCTCATGAGACCATAATTTGTCTGCCTCTCTTACTGGACTGCAAAGCCAGAGAGAGATAGACAGATGGAGACAGAGATAGATAGATAGATGTGTCTGTCTTGCTCATCTTTGTGTCAGCACCTGGCACAGTGGCTGATACAAGGTGTGTGCTTAGTGTAGCTTGCTGCTAAAGCTCCACCATTGTGCTTGATTAATCAAGTGGGAATAACCAAAAGATTAGATTCATCTCCTGAATTCTCAACCATGTCTTTGCATTGACTGTTCCCTCTGCCTGGAATGCTGTTCTCCAAGAATGTTGGCTCTTCTTTCTTATTCCTCAGTCATCAGCTCAAGACATTTCCTTAAAAAGAGGTCTTTTCTTTGGATTTATCTAGGATAGGCCCCTATAATTATTCTGTATTTACATGTACCAGCTTAGGTGTGTGTCTGTGTGGCATGTGTCACAATTGTAATTTTTTAGTTTACTTGTTCATTGACTTTTTTTTTTCTGTAGACTGTATGCTGTCTAATTTGTTCAAGAGTTTTATTTCCAGGACTTAGAATTGTCCAGGCAAATAATAGGAGTGCAAGAAACGTATCTTAAACAAATGAAGCAGAATTATCTTGGAGTATCAAAAAACTGATTTCTAGGTCTTGAACTAGACCTACTTGAATTATAATTTCCCAAGGAGGGACCCCAGAAATTTGGAATTTTTAATGCTTGAGTAATTTGGATTTTTAGAACACTGCTTGGTGATGCCACTGCAATTGGATGGTTTCACAAATCCCAATATGGCTCTAGTTCTTAGGATGGATTCCTGGATCTTTTGTTTGGAGATGCCCCCAGGCTTCTCAAACTCAACATGTGACAGAGGAACTCACTGTCTTTCCCAAGAATCTGCTTCTCAAGCCTTGGTCGTTGGCCAGTGAGCCTGGCTTACTTTTACAATCTCCTCTTCTGCCATTCCTCCCCTTTCCTAACCTATTTCAGTTACATAGACTCCCCCCCCACTTTTTCTAACACCCCCGACCTTCCCCCATCCCAAGGTCTCTCTGTACCTGGACAGCTTCCCTTCTTTTCTATATGTTGGACACTTTTCTTCTTTCAGGACCTACCCATCTCACATAACCTCCTGTGAAAGGTCTTCCATGGCCATCATATCTAAAGTAGACACCATCCTATTTTATTCTTTGTCCATTAACCTGTTTATTTTCAGTGTCTCAGTTATCACAGTCAGCAATTGTCTTATTTATTTTTTTGTTTACATATTTATGTCCTATAGTCCCCACTAGAAAAGAAGGTCCACAAAGGCAGAGACTTTTTTTTTTCTTTCTGTGTGGTTCACTCCAGTATCTTCTGCACCCAGGACAGTGTCTGGCCCTTAGTAGGTGCTCAGTAGAAAATTCATTGAATGAATACACTGTGCATTTAGTCCCCCAAGTTAGGCTCTTGGGGGGCATTAGTCTCCTCTTTCCTTTAGCCTCTATGTGAATATTCGTTAAACCCTATTGATTACATCTCAAATTTGACTCTTTGTCCCATCTTCTTTTTCTCATCCCCATGGCTGGTGTTCTAATTCTGGCTTTTATCAACAATGAAAAGGTTCAGTGGGTGCTCTCTGAGCCATATTTGTGATCTGGAGCTAGTTAATTTAATTGGTATGACTAAGCCCAGGGTTTGGGCAGCAAATGAAATTTTGTTTTTCTAGGTCATGACCTATACTGTCCACTCTAACCCACTAGTGTCATTCATGGAAATCCCAAAGAAGGGTTTGTTGTCTCAGTATAGACTATTTGCCAGGAAAACTACTGCTCTACACTAATCTAACACTCCTAAATCACGAAGCGTTTACTAAATACTTCTATTGCACTCAAAGCATCCTCTACATTAGTGTTTTTCAACCTTTTTCTATGTCATGGCAAACTTGAACTCTGTAGTTAAACTTCTGCAGCACACTTAAATTATGTTGATAAAAAAAGAGAAAAAAAATACTTACTGTATTTTGGACTTCTTTTGAAAATAATTTATGATCTTTAAAATTAATTTTCGCAGCACTCCTAAAATCCTCTCCTGGTACACTAGCGTGCCATGGCACACTGGTTTAAAATCGCTGCTCTACATGTATCATCTCATTTAATTTCTACAGTAACATTTGTGAGGTAGGTGGTGAGGTTTTCTTTTACAAATGAGGAAACCTAGGATCAGATAGGTAGAGGGACTTACGTAAAGTGTTATAGCTAATTTGAGGTGCCAGAATTTGAACTAGGTCTAAGATACCTGTTCAAATAGCAGGTTCATGCAAGAAAGTTAGAAGGACAGCTCTGAAGTTTGTGGGAGTTATTATGTTCTGCTCAGGGAAGATGGATTAATAGCTTGTTGACTGATCTGAAATGTAGCAGTGAAATTGCAATCACTCGAAACATTTAAAATTAAATTGAAAAGAAAGTGCCCACACCAGAAAGTGTAATGTATATGGCACTGACTCTTGAGGGATGCACTAGACCACTCAGTAGGAGTTTCTAGCTCAATTTCCTGAGCTTCACTAATTTTCTCCCGAGAGGTCAGTTTATGCTCTTGGATGAACCCTACTGGCTGATTGCTTAATAATGTGGCAATACCTTCTCTCTGTAAGAAGGGAGAGGGAAGGGGGAAAGCAACTTTCTAATAGCCAGCAGGAGAGGGGAAAGGCTTACTAGATTCCAATGTAGCAACTTGCCTTTTTGATCTTTGAAAAAACTTTTATTTCTAAATGTGTAATTAGTATATATTCATTCTGGAAAAGTGAGAAAAATGAAGAAAAGCATAGACAAGAAGAGGTATCACACAATGGTAACTGCCACTAACACAGGAAATATTTCCTTCTAGTTCTCTTTCTGCATGTATGTATTTTTCTTCACTAAAATGAGATTATATACTGTTTTACTCTCTCCCTGAATGTTATATGACAATTAACATTCTTTATAGATATTTTTAAGTCTGTGTTATATCCAATTGATTAAGTAGATTATTTATGTCACTATGCCCTGATCACTAGAAATTTAGATGTTTTTAGTATTTTTCTTATTATAAAAATTCCTGTGATGAACATCTTTTGTACCTGAATGCCTGCATTTGTGATCATTTCTTTGGCTCTTGATCAGGTACATATCAGTCTTCGAAAGCACAGAGACAGCTCAGATTGGCTCATTGAGAAGTTGTATTATAAGATACGTACAAAAGGTGAAATTAAAATTTAGGTGAAGGAAACAACCACTGATTCAATGAATTACAGAAATGAGATGCTTCACATGAGATAAAATTAGATGAATTCAAATGATAATTTCCTGGTGGGTGAGGTAATTCACCCACACCTGTAATTCTAGAACTCTGGGAAGTCAAGGTGGGTGGATGGTCTGAGCTCAGGAGTTCAAGACCAGCCTGAGCAAGAGTGAGACACTGTCTCTACTAAAAACAGGAAAGCTAGCTGTGGCAGGTGCCTGTAGTCCCAGGTACTTGGGAGGCTAAGGAAAGAGGATTGATTGAGCCCAAGAGTTTGAAGTTGCTGTAAGCTATGATGCCATAGCACTCTACTCAGGGCAACAGAGTGAGACTTTGTCTAAAACAAAAAAGAGAGAGGGAGAGAGAGACAGAGAGAGAGAGATTGCTTTGTTCTGCTGATCTATGAGAATGCAAGAGAAAGAGTCCATAGCTCTAGGAAATGGTAAGAGGTTGAATACTTTTGCTGCCAAATTTTGCATTAGTCTCAAGTGCCAGCGTCTAGTAGTCGTAAAGCAACTGCTGTGGTCTCAAGGGTTTTCTACAAAAGAATAGTGTCTTGTTGGCTAATATTATTAGAAAACCATTTACCTTTCCAGTTTCCCAAAACTCTGATCCTCTCACAAGGTTAAAAAATATCCAAAAAACAAGAATGGGGGAAAAGAGGAAGAATTGGGGGAAAAAATCATAAAATTGTCAAATCTTCCCAAATTTATCTGTACTTATTCAGGACTTGTTCTATGTATTTTAATATTGTTTTATAATTTTCTTCACAAAGGTCTTATAGTCTTTTTTTTTTTTTTGAGACAGTCTCACTATATCACCCTCAGTAGAGTGCTGTTGTATCACAGCTCACAGCAACCTCAAATTCTTGGGCTTAAGCAATTCTTTTGCCTCAGCCTCCCAGGGGTACAGGCACTTGCCAGAATGCCCAGCTATTTTTTGGTTATAGTTGCTATTGTTGTTTGGCAGGTCCGGGCTGGGTTTGAACCCTCTGGCTCTGGTGTATGTGGCTACAGGGCTGAGCCTTTCTTGCTGTCTCGTAGTCCTTGTCTCCAGTTACAGTTTTCTTACTGTTGTGATGAGAATAGACACACAATTTTATATCTTGATTTTTGAAAACTTAATGCCCCATACCAAACCCTTCCCACACTGGGATTCTCTGCTCAGTCATTCTTGATGACTTTAAAATGTTATAAAATTTGAACTGTTTTCTTCTTGTTGGATAATTTTGGGCATCTGTCATTTTTGTGTTAAAAACAAGGAAGCAGGGAATTTTAGAGAGGGTTGTAAGCCCTATTTTCTTTCTTTCTTCCCTCATCACTCTGCCCAGGAGAGTACCTTTGCGCCATTGGATAAAATGGAGACATTCAAAGCCTGTATTCTCTTGCTAACTACACCAGGAAGATGGAGGAGAGGCATTAGAAGTAGAATTATTTCCAAAGAATCTGGACTCCAAACCACTTAGGGTCTGAATGTCTGAAAGTTGAGTAGGGAATTGCTACCAGAGAAATGGATGGTGGAGATGCTGGGGGTGATGGATGAGCAGGTGTTGTCTGGAGAGAGTGCTGGGAAGACTGAGATGGCATATTTAAATTATGTTGATCAAAAAACAGAATAAAAAAAAGAATATGCTTACTGGGCTTTGAACCTCTTTTGAAAATAATTAATGATCTTCAAAAAATTTGATGTACTCATAATCACTTGTTTTTCACTTATGGTATGTAGTTTTGGATTTTATCTTATTTTTATTCATTTATTTGCTTTTTGAGATAGACTCTCACTCTGTTGCCCTGGGTAAAAGTAGAGTGCAGTAGTGCCATCTTAGCTCACTGCAACCTCAAATTCCTGGGTTCAAGTGATTCTCCTGCATCAGCTTTCTGAATCACTGGGATTATAGGCACCTGCCACAACACCTGCCTTTTTTTTTTTTTTTTTTTTTAATATTTTGTAGAGATGGGGTCTTGCTCTTGCTCAAGCTAATCTTCAACTCTTGAGCTCTAGCAATCCACCCACCTTGGCCTCCCAGAGTGCTAGGATTACAGGCATGAGCCACCACCCCTGGCCATATTCCCTTTTAAATAAGTTTCCTAAAGCACACACACATATATTTTATGAGTGGAAAAAAAAAATTCTAAAGTTGTCAAGTCTTCCCACATTTATCTGTACTTATTCAGGACTTGTTCTATTTATTTTAATATTGTTTTATAATTTTATTCACAAAGGTCTTATAGTCTTTTTTTTTTTTTTTATTGAGACAGAGTCTCACTATGTCACCCTCCGTAGAGTACTATGGCGTCACAGCTCACAGCAACCTCAAATTCTTGCGCTTAAGCAATTCTCTTGCCTCAGCCTCCCAAGTAGCTAGGACTACAGGTGCCTGCCACAATGGCTAGCTATTTTGTTGTTGGTGTTGTCATTGTTGTTTAGCAGGCTGGGGCTGGGTTTGAACCCACCATCCCTGGTGTAGGTGGCCAGTACCCTAAGCACTGAGCTATGGGCATTGAGCCAAGGTCTTATAGTCTATTGACAATGCATTTTTTCTTGTTATTTAAATAAAATATTTTTTTCTTTTATATTTTCTAACAGTAAGTTCTCAGAATGTAGAAATTTTACTTATATTTGTGTGTTGTTATTGCAAATAACTTTGCTGAATACTCTTATTAGTTCTAATAGTTTGTGTATAGATTCTCTTGCACTTTCTGTATAGCTAATCATATTGTTAAAGAATCTTCTTATTCTTAATTTTCCTTGTCTTATTGGAGTATCTAAAATCTCAATTATAATTTTTATTATAACTGGTGATAGCAAATTTCATTTTCTTATTACTGACTTCAGTGGGAATGCTTTTAGAATTTCACTAATAAATCCATTTGTGACAGATTTTTAAAAAAAATGTTAATTCATTTTTTATGGATGTTTTATTAGAATTTTAAAGTACAACTTTACATATGTATCATTTAGGTTTGGCCAGACTAGAACACAAGCAAACCTAGGTAATTCAGAGTGATGCCTTATAATCAGTTACAGTGTTTTTTGAATAGATACCCTTTATCATATTAAGAAAGCGTGCATTAGTTTATTAATTTTAAAAATCACTTATAGTTGTTGGATTTTACTGGGTTATATTTTCTATGTGCATTGGAATGGTGATTCTATTACTTTGTAATTATTTTATCGTTTGCATTTTCTATTCTCTTTTTTTAGGTCTCTTATTAAATGAATATTTTTAACCACTCCCCAGGAAAGTAACTTATTAGATAAATTCTGAATCTCCTGGATTATTCTTTTGTATCTCTCTGCTTTTATATATCATATTTGCATCTCTTTTTTCTGATATTTTCCAGATTATGCACTAAATTAAAATTTTAGGCAGAATAAGGTTTAATTTTTTAGAGCTCCTCCTTGTTTTCTGATAGTGCCTTTTCATCAGAGCCTGTAACTATGGTTGTTAACCATAATTATATTTTAAAATAAATATCTTCTTCAATCTCTCTGAAGATGCTAATTAAATTAAACGTTTTTTCTTTTGTACTTTCTCTTTTTTTGATTGAAGTTCAATTGCACGATTTCTTCATCTTAGTTCACAAATGTTCGGGGATCCTTGGTTGTCCATTTATTTTCATAATGGATTTTGTTGATTAATATTATTAGCTATTGGATAGTGGATAATAGTGTTTCCAGTAGGACTTCTTCTTTGAATGGGAAGCCATTATCTGTTATAACCCTCCCAGTAATTATATTTGTTTTCTATTGCTGCATAATGAATTATCCCCACACTTAGTAGCTTAAAACAACAAATATATGTTATCTTACAAGTATGTGCTATCTCAAAGTTTCTGTGTATTGGGAATTTGGGTGCAGCTTAGGTATCTCTTACTCAAGATCTCTCACAAGGCTGGGCTGTCATCATCTCAATGCTTAACTGGGTGAATGGGTGTGTATGGGGGGAGCTTCACTTCCAAGCTTACTCACGAAGCTGTTGGTTGGTCTCATGTCCTTGTTGACTATTCGCTGATAACTTTAATTCCTTGTCATACGGGCCTCTTACAACACGGCAGCTTGTTTTTCCAGAACAAGAGCAGGAAGAGATATTAAGAAAGGGAGAGAGGGAGAGATAGAGATAGTTTGCCACCTGGTCTCAGATGTGACATCTCCTCATTATTGCTATATTGTAATATTGTATTGGCTACAAGCTAAGTCCAGCATACACTCAAAAGGTGGGGTTTCTACAAGGGCATGAATGCCTGAAGGTGGGAAGCCTGGGGCCCAGAGGCTGCCTACCATACTACTTTAGGTTCTATGACTAACTCCCACTGAAAAACTGGGACTTAGCAAGGTTAAATCACGTGCTCAACATCCAACAGACGATGAATGGTAGAGTTGAATCTGGGACCCATATGGCTAATATTTCCCAAGCTCGCCCACTCGGTCCCTCTACCATGATCTTCCAAAGTGTAGCTGTGTCCCACTGGCAGAATATAAGACCATTTAAGGTGGTTCATAAAGTCTCAAGTTGTTGCTAATATGTCTTTGACCCTCTAACCCTCAATTAGTGTCCCATTTGATCAATAGATGGCTGGCCTCAGGCCCAAAGTCTTGGGAAGATGATGATATTTAGCTAGAATTTAATAACACTGATTTCTTTTCCTTGTGTTTGCCTTTGGTTTTAGCAAATATGAGTGGCTTTAAACTAATACTAGTAACCTAAAATTTCCTTTAAAAAAGCATTTCAAAATATAAAATATGTTAATTAAAGTAAAACCTTAACTAGCAAAGATGGCACTCAGCTATGGTGATAGTGATGAAAATGATGAACATGATGAAAGTGATCTATGGATTATTCAAGTTTGGGAAATACAGCCTAAATTATAATGCATCTGTGCTGAAAAGAATATTATAGATAGTAATTCCATTCTTCTGGCTCAATGCTATACCCCCTTCTTTGTTTTATAGATGTGGAAAATGAAATTGAGAAAGGGTAACTTCCCAAAGGGTGCACAGCACCTGTGATCACAGTTCAAGTTCCATATCTCTCATGCCAATATTTTCTTGTGTTTTTATTTTTCTCCATTTTTTGCCTCTTTTATTCATCATGTTGAAACAATTTGATTTTACTTTTTCTTTTCCCACTCCATTATTCTCAGTTCACTTTCCTACAAATCAAGGTTTCTTCATCTCAGCTCTGCAGACATGTTGGGGCAGGAGACTTCTTGTTGTAGGAGGGGGGGCTGTCTGGTACATTGTAGGATGTTGATCAACATTTCTGGCCTCCACCCACTGCATAACAGTAGCACTTGTATCTCTAGTTGTGAAAACCAAATGTGTCTCCAGACATTGCCGAATGGTCCCCTGGAGGACAAAATCACAAGCTTTCAGATGCTGGTGGTCTAGGGACCACACTGAATAATGCTACTTTAAACCAAACAGCTTAATAGGGGAACCATTTCCCCCGCCATGTTTGGAGACTGTATATATCACAGTTGTAATGCAAAATAACACTCCAGTGCAGTATTTGCCTTGAATTCAATTAGGTCTCCTATGTAGAAGATGGGGATTCTAGCATTAAACTTTCAGAAGCAAATTGTTCCCGAGGGTTAGGGCCTGCACATAATATAGTTTTACTTGCTACACTTGGCAAATTAGAAACCAACTGGATAAATTAGAAAACAACCATTGTGTTACTTATATTATTTTGGGAAAAAATTAATGAGCCTCACCTACATATCTATTGAGTGCAGTTTGAGAAAAGTTTGAAGAATGAGCACATTTGAAGAAAGCAAGTCCTAAATTGTTGCAGCAATCCCACCCAGAGGCTGCGATGAGCTCAGAGTCTTGCTTGGCAGCAGAATTAACCATTTTTAATTGCTTAAGAGAGCTTTCTGTGAGAGCTGCACATTAGCCAGGGTTTGGAGGCAGTTCTGTGTATAAGCAGGAAGGGTTGTAATACCATCCTAAATGTCTTCAATTATACATGAAGGAGCGGCCTTTCTATCACAATCTAGCAAGAAAGCTCTTCTTGGGTTCCTCGGGAATTTTTGTGCATTAAGAATTAAAACTTTCCTGCATCTTTTTGGCTAATGAATGTTCAACATGCTTTTGCTAAGGGACAGATCTTTCTGTTTCTCTTTTGAGTAAGATTAAATGTGGGTTTTTCAAAGTCAGAGCCCTAGATTTCTCTTTCTATCCCTATCAACTGCTTCCTTCCTCACCTTCCCTTCCAGGTCTCTCTCTTTTTGCTACCCTTTCGATATTTTTTGCAAAGTGGATATAATAAGGAACAACACAAGCTTTTCTTCTTTTTTATGATTTGCACTCTTCGGGGTGCTCTTGGGTTTTTTTTTTTTTTTTTTTTTCCCCCAAAACAAAGTTCCAGGAAATGCAATGTGAAATAGTTGTGAGAGTTTTCTACCACATGGTATTGGATAACTTCCGTGTTTACAGGTAGCCAAATTTTGGTGGGAGCAGAGTTCAGGTAACAAAGAAAAAAATTCCTAATGTTAGGACTAAAATTGAAACATGATGAACTCTTGGTCCCTGAAAGTTTCTCAGCAGAAGCTGCACGTGTTAGGGAGGTTGGGCTGGATAAGCCAGTCCTCTTCCCATCTGCTCACCAGCATCACCTGGGCGAGATTTCCAAAACAGGCAGGTGTATTTTTAGCCTTGGGTTCTAATTCTGGCATATCTGTTTATTAAAATCTTCCTTAGAGACTCTGATGGAGCCAATATAGGTCTGCTCCCAAATGGCTCCTGGGAACAGTAAGTTAGCAGAATTGTAAGGTACTTGGAAGGGCCTGAGGACTCCCTAAGATCCTCCATGATTTGGGGAATTGATCTGGGTCATAGGTCATGGGGGGGGGGAATAATGGTAATACCAAAAATGGCAGAGCACACACCCGGAGAGTCAAATCTCTGTTCCCTCACTTTTTGCTTGGGTGACCTCAGACAAGTCACCTAATCTCTGATAGTTTTCTTGCCTATAATGTAGGGAAAAAACGTGCCAACCCTATTGGCATTGTTGCAGTGATAGAAGGAGCTAAGGCATGTAAAGGGCTTATGAGAGTGCCTGGCACATGAGACGTGCTCAGTAAGGGTTAGGTATTGGCTTGAAAAGGACACAGTTACTTTTATCAAGAGGATTTGAGGTGGCATGAAATAAGCTAAAACCACCAGAATGCCTCAAGTTGGAGGATTGAAACTTTAGGGTAGTTGTTATCAAACTCTAAACTCATGAAAAAGAAAATGGAGAAGGCGTTATTTGTTTATAAAAATGAATGTCCTTTCCAGGCTGGGCATGGTGGCTTATGTCTGTAATCCCAGAACTCTGGGAGGTCAAGGCAGGAGGATCACTTGAGGCCAGGAATTTGAGATCAGTCAGGGTGACATAATATGACCCAAATGACCCCATCTCTAAAAATAATAGGAATAAAAAGTTAGCCAGTGAGCTAATCAGTGAGCTATGACCATGCCACTACACTTTAGCCTGGGTAACAGAATAAGATTCTATCTCAAGGAAAAAAAAATGCACTTAAATGTTTTTTCCTAATTCCCAAACCTATGGCAGAATTCATCTTAAACCATGAGACTAAACGTACTATTCTGGACACTTCCTGAACTTTTGATACTGGGAAGCCCACTGGTCTTTTTTTTTTTTTTCTTCTTCCTCTCTCTCTTTCTGTTCCTCTGACTGTTCTTGTTCCCCTGTCCTGTTTCCTCCCCCTGATCTTCACATGGTTGGCTTCTTCCACATTTGGGTCTCAGGTCACATGTTGTTTTCTCAGATAAGCCTCCTCTTTGCACAAGAGCTAATGTAACCCTGGGTCACTACCTGTCAAACCATCTCTGCCTACCTGCTGCATGCACTTACCATTACTTGAAATAATCTTTTCTCATTATTCTCATCATCACTAGAATTACTTACTTAGTATCTGTCTCCCTTGCTAGTATGTAAACCTCACAAAAGCAGAAACCTTCCTTTACCATTGCATCCAGGAATTAGAACTGTGCCTGGCATGTGGTAAATGTTAACTAAATATTGATCAAAAGAAAGAATGAATGCAGTGACATATGGATGTCAAAGCCACATTTTTTTTCTTTTTATTAAGAAACCATGATGTTAAAAAAAAAAAAAAAAAAAAAAGAAACCATGATGTTTAAAGACAAGAAATCTCAGGCCTTGAAGGAACCACTGAGATGATTACCTTCAAAGCGTTCATTTATAGGAGGTGACATCTTTAGAGATTTGGGCTGGGTTATGTATTCTGGTATCTGGGCTTTTTACTGCCTTTTTCTTGGCTGCCAAAATTTGGGCCAAGATACATATGAAGACAAGGAAACTATCTATTTGAAATTAGGACTCTGGCTGTAATGTCTTACTGACCTGGAAAATTAGAAGAAATGGCCATGAGTCTTAGACTAGATAAACTCTTTTCCTGCTACATAACCTGACAATACAAGCCTTCCTTAGGGTGGTGGTTGTGCTTGAATGGTATCTTTCACATTTGGGGATTCATACGGATTACTTTCAAAATGTGGTTGAGTTTCACTGAGGGAGCCTCCTTGGGATTTGGAAAATTGGCCTCATTGTTTAGGGCTAGAAAATTGAAGATATCAGAGCCGTAGCAATAACAAGTAGATTGTATTAGCACTTAGCTCGGCTCCCTGGTGTCCCCCTGGGAATGGCTGTACTCTACATTTTGTTTCACTACTTGAAGGGAGGAGCTCAGGATAATCATAAATGCCCACCAGCTTTAGCTGGGTTTGAAATCTTCCTTCACAGAAGACACGTTGTAATGGAGGTGTCAACCCTCTTCTTAGAAATTCGTTTATTTGTTCAGCGTAGAATTATCACATGCCTACTACTACTGGCTGAATTGTGTTTCCCCCAAAATTTATATGTTGGAGTCCTAACCCCTGTACCCCAGAATGTGGGTAGATTTGGAGATAGGGCCTTTAAGGAGGGAGTTAAGTTCAAATGAAGTCTGTAGGGTGGGCCTTAATCTAGTGTTACTGGAGTCCTAATAAAAAAAGATTAGGACACAGGTATGGAAGGAAGATCACGGGAAGACCCAGGGTGAAAATGGCTACCTACCAGCCAAAGAGAGAAGCTGCGGAAGAAACCAACCCTACCAACACCTTAATATTGGATTTCTACCCTCTAGCACCGTGAAAGAATATTATATTTCTGTTGTTTAAGTCACTCAGTCTGGGGTACTTTGTTGTGACAGTTCTCACAAACTAATATACCTACCCCATGCCAGACATTGAGAATATAGAGGTAGTTAAGACCTAATTCATATCAATGAGGAACTCATAGGTTTGTGTTTCTTTGTGTTCATCTTGATTTATTTCTATTATTTTTAAATGTATCTCTTTGTACAGTGTTTGTAGTAGTTGCTTCAGGTATTAATATATGTAACTTGATATATGATCTATAAAAATATACTATATATTGAATTGTCATATACTTAAATATATAATGCATAAAATCAAATATATAATTATATACTACATACTTTATATTCAATATTGATAACATAAAAATATGTGTATATCTACACACATATATGCATACATATATTATAAATTACATATACATCTATTATATGTTTCTGATATATAGGATATATAACATTCCATTTACAAATAATTAAAAATTTACAATATTCTTTATTGTAAATTTCAAATGTCCAGTACTCACAGAATTCTTTTATCTATTTTTTTGCCAAATTTTTGCATCTTTAGTCATCCATGGTTGCCTTGATGAGTGAGTGTAGTTTTGATATAAATATTAGTTGATATTTTTATGTAGGTTAATGACAAAGGCAGAAATTAAACAATGAAGATGTGTGGACATTTGACTTATTTTTCAATGACATGACCAACATTTTGCTAATTTAGATAATAGTTTCAAATGCTGGAAGAAATTTCCTCTTTTTGGTTATTCATTATGTGATGACTACTTTTAAGTTTAATTCACATTGTTAACATTTTATTCATCAGTTTTAAAAGTCTAGATCAGGGTTGGCAAATTATAGTCCTGGGAACTCTCATATCCATTTGTTTGGTTATTGCTTATGGCTGCTTTTGTATTGCAATGGCAGAGTTGTGTAGTGACAAAGATTGTATGGCTTACAAAACTGAAAATATTTATTATCTGGCCCTTAACAGAGAAAGTTTGCTGGCCTCTCATCTAAATAAATCAACAGATCAATTAATCAAAGTCTGATTTGTAGTGTTGCCAATTTCTGTGGTGTAAATATTTACACCAATCAATGTCACCGAGTGTGAAGTTGGAAAGAGATGATTAGTAGCACATCATAATATATAGTTTTTCTACATCTATATACAATAGATAAAAATAACCTCAAAGGCATTAGTTATAATAAAATGTAAAATAATTAGAAAGTATTGAGTAGTTATGATTCTTGTTTTTGAGGGGACCATGGGCAGAGATGGGGAGAGGGTCCATAAAAAGGGAGGAGGCAGGCCAGTCCAAGGATTGGAAAGGCTTCATCAGAAAAGTGCAGAAAAAGAGCAGAGTGGAGTCTGACTAGGAGTCAGTTCAGCTTTCATATGGTTTCAAGGGGCTTTTATTATCGTTTTAGGGTTAACTATGTGAGTGGTGATTTTTAGAGAGAATCAGCCCTTCTGCAGCGGAACTAATTTTTGCACTCAGGGCAAATCCAGGATTTACTCCCTTAATTGGCCACAAACCAGGGCCAGAATAAAAGTTATTTTTCTGTTGTTTCCCAGGAACACCAGCCTTGAAGCATCCCAGGAGTTGGGCAGAGAATTTCCTGTGATTATGCAGTTTGATTTCTGGTGTGCTCTTTCCCATCAGCTGTTTCCTAAAATGGTGATACTCTTGTCAGGGCCATGAGGATTTCTTTCCCACAGTTTTAAATATAATTTATTTAATTGAAAGTTTACATAATTTATTTTAAATAATGGCTGTGTTTAAAAAGTGGCTCACAGGATTCTTATAAATTTGTCAGTTGGCTCCCACAAATTGGTGTGAGCTAGGTAGGCATGCCACTGGCTTCAATCTTCACGAGGGTTGTTTTATTTCTTACTCTTGGGGTACAGCCTTTTTTGGCAATTCAAGTGAAAGTTTAGGTGTGTTTAACTCAGTCCTTTCTCCTTGTTAAATTTTGGGCTCTTATTTCTGCTTCTCTGCTCCTGTTGAGATACTGAAAGCTTTGCTAAACTTCTCAATCTCTATGTCCACTTTCTTTCTAGTTTCTGGGCGTGGTGCTGTTGACAAATTGGCAAAACGTGGCATAAAATGTCAGACTAATCTCAGAGGGTTTCCCTTCTCCAAGAAACATCAACTTCTTAAGTCCTGCCTGCCTAGATATATTTGCAATTTTGTTTTTTTTTTTAGTATTTTATTCATGTTTTCTAATTGTTCTTGCCTGAAGCATTCTGATATAGGCTAAACAGAGTAGGAAGTAAAGTCCCCTATTTCTGATGTTATAAATAAAACTTTTAATATTGCCAAATATATCTGAATGCAAAACTTGTTTTCCTTTATAATAATATGTTTAGAAATTCTCTCTTAAGGTCATGCAGATGTTCTCTCATATTTTCTTCTAAAATTTAAAGATTTATTTTCATATTTGGGATTGATTTTTCTAATAATTTGAGGTAGGGATCTAATTTCAAATTTTTTTTTTTCTTCTGGATAACCAATTGTCCCAGCACTGTTTACAGAATAGGGTGTACTTTCCCTAGTGATCTGTGATATTTGTTTTGTCATAAATCTTGTACTATATTTGAACAGTTTCATTAAACTGTTTTTCATTTTGTGCACCAATAAAGCACTATCTTGATTGCTATAGCCTTGTAAGATAAGTGTTGATCTTATTCTTTTCCAAAAATGTCCCGGGTCTTTTTGGTCCTTTTCTCTTTTGGAATTAGCTTTTTAAGTTCTACAAAAAAACTTTATTGGAATTGTGTTTGAAATTGTCTGAATATTTATATAATTAATTTTGGGGAGAATCATCTTTCTTTATGTAAATAAGTCTTCTTCAGTGTCTTCCATGGGAGTTGTATAATTTTCTCAATTATAAGTTTTATAATTGAGGCCCTGCATATTGTTTTTTTTTTTTTTTTATTTTTTTTTTTATTTTTTTTATTTTTTTTATTTATTTTTTTATTTTTTTATTGTGGAGAAGGGGCAGGGAAAGAAGGCGGGGGAAGAGGTGAGTGACAGGGTCGGGCCAGTGGCATGGTACCACATTGGCTGTATCTAGGTAG